>JAPEIX020157026.1:0-44106 GCA_026122405.2 Zoanthus sansibaricus
CAACAATACAGGCGCAAGATACAGTGATTGCTGCGAATCAAAATGTGCGTGTTGTAGTTGAAACGGCATACCAAGGGGTAACGAAAGACAAGTCTTTTACGTTTCTTAAATACTGTGAGAGACCACAAGACATAACAGCACTAGAACAGAAGATAGATGAGAAAATTAGAAGCGATGGTAATAAGGCAGACTTGAATTGCATCGATACGCATGCTGTTAGAGATATGAGTTTTCTTTTTGCTAGGAAAAGGACTTTTAATGGCGACATAAGTCAATGGGACACGAGTCAGGTACAAGATATGCCTCAGATGTTTCGTGAAGCTCATGCATTCAATGGCGACATAAGTAAGTGGAACACCAGTAGCGTAACAAACATGGAATATATGTTTGTTCATGCTCATGCATTCAATGGTGACATACGCGGGTGGGATACCAGTAAGGTAACAACCATGGAGTATATGTTTTATGACGCTCGTGCTTTCAACAGAGACTTAAGCGGATGGGATGTAGGGAAGGTTAGAAGGCATAGCAGTTTTGCAGAGAAAGCGCCTAAACTTACAACAGGTAAGTTGCCAAAATTTAAAACACCATAAGGGATCAAAAATAGCGTAAGTTCAGCACAATTAAAGCAACCTTAAGCTAAGCAATCGTTTCATAGCATTCTATAAGAAGAATCTACACGTGGTTTTGTTTTTATTGAAGAACTCTGCGTATCAGCACATTTTGAAAGCCCAGCTGGTTGAGTTTGCTTTGCGTATGTGTTATTTGTTTCGCATCGTTCAAATTTGCAATGACTACGCGGTAAAATTCATAGGACTTTTCCACTCGCGCGTTAAGACCATGCGAATTTAAGTATTGTACAATTTCCTGTGCACGTTTTTGTTTTGAATAGCTTGCAACTTGAATGCTGCTTGCAGTTCCCGCCTCTGGGTCGTTGCTTCTACCTTCGCCTATTTGCAACACCTTTAGTTGTACTGGTGCTGTACCGCTGTTTATCATACCTACCACGGATGCCGCGTGTTTTGAGAGATCTATGACACGGTTTTTTACAAAAGGTCCGCGATCATTTATGCGCACCATGACGCTTTTGTTGTTTCTTTGGTTTATGACTTGTACTACTGTACCAAAGGGCAAGGTTCGATGCGCTGCAGTCAATGTGTTCATGTCAAAAATTTCACCATTGGCGGTACGCTTGTTGTGAAATTTTTTTCCGTAATAGGAAGCTATGCCTTCTAACTGATGGGTCGAGAAAAGATGATTAAAAGATTGCTGCGCGTCTTGTGTCGCTGATGGCGTTATGCTTGGCAACTGTTTCGCTTGGCTTACACATGCCACCAGTGATAGTAACGATAATATGATAAAAATACGAACTATGGATTTCACATACATGGGTATCGGTAGTTTCTGAAAAAACTTTAATAATCTTTAGAGTATGTTTATCTTGAATAACTGCGAGACTTTAATCACTACCGTGAGACATCATGTCTATGATTCCAACTGAAAGAAATTTGTCAGATAAGATTTTATTGACGTTTTCATCAAAAGTTTCTTCTAAAATAGCAGATGCAGTGTTATATTTCTCTTCAAAATTCCTGACTTTTCTCGAAATTGAGACTGTAAATACCAGACAAACCATTTGTGTACAAGTCACAGCAAATGTTTTTACTTTTACGTTTGTGAAAACAGCCGATTGCTGTATGATTTTGTACTTTATTGAGCAATGTGTTCTTCTTAAATGTAAGAGCGATTACGCGCTTTTATTTGCTACATATAACACACTTAATATATGGTTTTTGTATCTCCAAACATTTCTTGAATGAGGGTGTATATTTCACCGTGGTTGGTTTTTAACATGTGTAAGACTTCTTCATTAGGGCAGATTGGGTTTGCACATAGGGTACTTCCACCTACATAACCCGCTTGTCCTCTTTGATTGTAATACGCTTCCACCGCTTCAGCAAGATACTCGTCATCTAAGTCGATACGTGGTAATGCGTCTCCATAATCTCCAATGCCGTCTTTGTTTGTATCTCGCCATTGCAGCATGTTTTTGTTTAAAGCGTGGGTAGTGGCAGAGTTAAGGCGCTCTTGCCATTGTGGATAAGCAGGTGTAATGCCATAATTATGAATAAGGTGTAAAACTTCTTCTAAGGCAGCGTTACGTTCACCCATGATTCCAAGCCCCTTTGATTCATTGGTAGAGACAAAAGTTTCTTCGGCATAGAGATCTTGTGCTTTAAGTACTCCATCGCCGCGACTAGCCAAACGCTTAAAAAAGTTTTTAGCTCCTCCTCTAAAGGCTTTTTCAGAATCTCTAAAAGTAGAGAACAATAACAGTGAGGGCTTGTTTTTTTTAAGCTCAGCAATGACTTTCTCTCCTTCTGCAGGCATACGCTGTATATAGCTGTAAATAATATTTTTTACATATTGTATTTTTGTTATTCCATTTATGTCACAGCCCTGTGCAAATACTCCAAAATCGTCCGAACATTTAAAGTCGTTGCTGTAAAATAAGGTAATACCATTGTCTAGAACTTCCATGTTTGGAAAAAATCGTGCTCTCTCTCGTTTTGCTCTTAACGCAGGAGAAACACTCTCCTTTTGTATAACGTATATGATTATTCCAACCATACATAATACAATTACTCCTATGCCTGTACATAGAAGTATATACCGCGTTGTCGTTTGCTTTGACATAAATAACTTCTTTTACCTTAACTTATGTTTTATAATCCACTATAAGATTTTCCATATAATGCATACGCAGTAAGCCATCAAGAAATATAATACCTTTTGATCTAATCATGAGCCGGTTTTCCTGGACATTTTATGGATAAATTTAACTTAATCTTAAGTATATTATAAAACATCTTCACAAAGCTTGTATAAACTCTAGCGCGTTTTTAATCGGTAAAACATTTTACAAAAGGTTGCAATGTGAGCGCGGCACATAGGACGATCACAAGTTTTATTCTGTTGCGGTTTACCTGTGAAGAAGAACGCTGGATGTTGTTAGAGTAGATGCGAACAACTTAGCAAGAATATAAAGAGTTAAAAAGAACAATGACACACATACAGTGCAATCTCAAACTTTGTTTACTTGTATGACGCATTTTATCTTAAAATACATTGCTCTTTAATATGGCTGGGGCGACTATGTGTGATTTATCGTGAATACCATACATTGTAAGTGCGATTGTAGAGTATATCGACAAGAGGTATGATCCGTTCTTGCGTTGTCTTGTCCTTTTCTTGCCACTTCTTGTCTGGAATGGTTCGGTTTGTATTTTGTTGTTTTTGCAGAATAATATTCATGTGAGATTTTTCGACGGTCTTTTGTATCACTTCTTTGTCTGCGTAATCTTCAAGTGCCCATCCTATGTAGGGTGCAAACTTCTCTTTGGCAACTACTTGTTCGTCAAATACAAACAGAGATGTTACATCTACTTCTTGAAATGCCGGAAGTTTCGCTATAAGGGTTTTTATCAGTGCTTGCGTAACTTGCACGCGGGTCTTTGTGTCTTTCTGTTCAAATGGAATGTTAAACTGTGAAAATAAAGTGTGGATATTGTTGGTTTTTATGGTGATAGTGATGGTATCTGGATCATTGCTTACGCTTGCGCTTATGTAAGAAGTACCCGGCTGAGATTCAAAAAACTCTCGAAAGTTTTCTACCCCTACCATGTCGCTAAAAGTGTTAAAGCCTATGAGATCGCGTAGATACTGCACAAAAAAAGAGGCGAAAGCCATGTTGACTGTTATAGTAGCGCCTGTGCCGTTTTCATCCATTTTTACCAATGCACGCGCATTGCAGCCGGCTGTGGTGAGGTTTGCAAGAAATACAAAACCCGTTATAAGCAAGAGATGCGAGTGCGTTTTTCTGTACCGGTTTTCCATATGCTTAGTTTACGTTTTAATGCATTTTGTGCAAGGCCCTGCTTATCGCTTGGAAATGCGCGTGCTTGTACCAAAGGTTTTAGCGCTGCTATGCGAAAGTTTTCTATATAAGGAAATTCTCGAGAGAGTTGTGGCGTGTCTTTTTTGGAACGTTTTGCTACTAGCGGTATATCCACATAGCCTACGGTTTCCTGTGCAGTAATCCGCAGCCACAATTCGTAGTCTTCGGCTATGCGCAAGTCTTCTCGAAAGAGTCCGTATTTTTTGAAGAGACTGCGATGTATTAAAACCGTAGAAGGACCTATAATACACTTGTGTAACGCGTCTGTGAAAATATCACCTGCTCGCGCATGGCGCTGCTTTCTTTGACTTATTTCTCGTCCATCTCGTATCCACACTTCGCGTGTATGGCATATGTCGTACTTTTTCATAAGTGGCATCTGCTGCGCTAGCTTTTCTGGTAGCCACAAATCGTCAGAATCCAAAAAAGCTATGTAGGTACCGCGTGCATGTTGTATCCCCACATTGCGCACTGCTCCGGGCATGCCACAATGCCTCATGCGCAACACGCGCGTTGTTATTGACCCTTTGATGGTAAAGATATGTGGAATAGTTTCGTCAGTTGACCCATCATCTACTACTATGACCTCGTAGGGCGCGAGACTTTGAGCAAAAATGCTCTGCAGTGCTTCAGTTAAGAGCGTAGCCCTATTGTAAGTGGGGATGATCACTGAAATAGATGAGAACAAAGATGGCACGACTGATTTTTAAAATTTTGAACTTAGAAAAAATTTCATGACGTCTTCTCTGAAAATTTTATAGCCCTCTTTTGATAGTAAGTGATCTTGATCTGTGTAGGTCTTTATTGTTGCGTTGGGATATGTTTTTTTGTAAAACTTTTTCGACTTTTGTATGTCTATGATTTTATCTTTTTCACCGAATACTATGAAGAGATTCTCGTTTTCTAGTTTTTGTTGACGCTCCTTTGCGAGCGCCTTACCCCATTCGTGTGCTTTGCGTATCCATTTGTTAGGTATGTTGTATATGCTAAGCGGTCCTGAGTTCCCTGAGGGTATTGAATTAATAAAGTAGCTGGCAAAATTGAATAACCCAGAATTTTTTATATGTATGAATGGGCTGATTAAGGTAATTTTATCTATAGAAGAGAACAACTGTTTTTTCCTTCTCATTGCATCGAATATAGAAACTGATCCGGTACTTAAGCCTATGATATGGGTTTTTTCTCCCATGTGCTTTCGATATTGTGTAAGGAACGCGATGACCATGTCTCCATAATCTTCAAAACTTTCTACCGAGCCTCTGTAACCGCCGGAAAATTCATTTCCTGGTAAATTTAGCAGTACAACTTTATAGCCATTTTTTATAAACTGTTGCGCAAAGTATTGAAAGTGTGTGTAGCGCGCGGTTCCAGTATATCCATGTATTAAAATAGCTGTGCCTGTGTCTGTTTTTGAGCCCATGAGCATATGCGCAGTGAGTATGAGGTCATGTGAAATGTACCCCGCATCATGTGATAAACGCGGCTTTCGCGGCGAAATATAATACCCAGAGTGCATTTCCAAATCTGGTATAATTTCAAAGTAATCCTTAAAATAATTTCGTATTGCCGGTGACACTGGTTTGTTTGATATCATGTCGAAGGGCCCGATGCTCGAGAGCAATAAAAAGTCCGTAAAGTTTGCGGGTTGTAGTGCTTCTCGTGTTATACATGAAGAGAGCAACACAACAAAAAGTGTAAACTGAAAGAAGCACTTTTGGAAACTTGCTTTATTTCTTCTTTTGCATAGCATATGATGAATTATAGTGTTTTTTGCTTTTGTATTTAATGTTAGAGATTTCTTGTTTAAATAATTGGTCAAGTTTTGTTGATATTTGCTGAGGCTATCCCATGTGGTAATGTTGTTCTCATGATGGTGCTGAAGGTTTATCAAATAAGGAAAAAAATATATGGATAATTTCTTAAATTTTCTTAATGCACTTTTATTTTGTATTGCTAATTACGTAGTGTATATCAATGATAACGATTTGTCCGCCATAGAATGAGTTATAATGCTTTATATTATTTTATTTGTTAAAGGTTGTTTGTTGGGACTTACTGCAGTTATCCCAGGTGTCAGTGTGGGCACCATGGCACTTGTGCTGGAAGTTTATGAAAAAGGCGTACAGTATACAGTTGATTTATTGAGGCTACGCAAGCTACAAAGCCTGCAGCATTGGATGTCTGCGTTGTTGTTTTTGCTGCCTCTTCTGCTCGGTGGACTTATTAGCATGTTTGTAGCCTCAAGACTCTTGGCAGCTTTTTTTGATAACTATGATGTTTTTTTGCGTTTTGTATTTTTCGGCATCATATGTGGGAGCATTCCATATCTCTTGAAAAATCACATTGTACCCTTATATCGTAGTAGCACATGGATATGGTTTTGTGTTTATTTTGCCCTGGGTCTCGCGTTTATATATTTTTTAAGCGACACTAGTGAGAGAGGTACGCAAAACACTGCGGTGGTTTTTTCTTTTGCGCAGGCACTGAGAGCCTTATTTTTTGGCGCGGTAAGCGCTTCTGTGGGGGTAGTGCCGGGCATTAGTGGTTCTTACATGCTGATACTCATGGGCTACTACGAAAGTTTTTTGTATATCATGGGTACTCCTCAGATTCCCTTATTGGGGTTTTTCTTTTTCGGTAGCTTTCTGGGTTTGACATCGGTGGCGGTGCTTGTAAATTTTTTGTTTACAAAATTTCCGGCAGTTTGTTACGCAGTGGTCTTGGGCATTGTAGTAGGCTCCCTCGCACGCGTAATCTCTGTGGAGGATATTGTGCGTTTTAGTATTCGCGAGTTTCTCATAGCCTTTGTATGCATGTTTTTCGGTGTGTTTTTCATCACGATTGTTTCGGCTTTTCAGGTCGAGAGGCCATAATAACTAGTGTTGTGACCCATAATTTTACAGACAGTGTTTTCTCGTTTTTGTCAACATGCCGCCATGCTTTCGAAAACTTTTCTCTCTCGGTATAGCTTGTTTACTTGTTCTATTAAAGCCGAAAACTTACTCCGATTGACAATTGGTTGGAGAACGTGCCGAAAAATCGGGGCAGATTTGAAAGGAGTAAGGTACTTCTGTACTCTGTATTAAGTTGCATAAGTTTTGTAATTTTCCATTCGTGTTTGACTTCAAAAGTAAAGCGAAACCATTTGTGTACTGAAGTGATGCGTGGGTTGGCGTATAACACTATGAGTGGGTTTTTATTGAGGTTGGTCTCCATTTTGGGATTTGCCAAATTCCATTCAGGACGTTTTACAATAGACATAATGGGCATAGTGAAACGACACCGAAGGTAATGTTGTGTAGTAGGATTCCACGCTGTGGCAACAACTGCCCCAATGTCCCATGTTGATGAAAAGCTCACTATGGGAGGGGACCACATGTGAGAATAGGCACGTCCTTCAGCAAAAGAGTCTACCATGCCACCTACACCTAGCTGCCATTGTTTGTGTGTGAAAACTGGTATGATAAAACTGTATTCAAAGAAAATTTGTACTATTAAAAGAGGAAATGTATTTTTATATGCACCACGTCCATGCATTCTGTCTAATCCAGGGCGAGTGAGCGTACCTCCTATGAGGTATAGTAATACTCTATGCTCATGGTTCTGGGTACGGTATTCATAACCCAACACAAAACCACCTGCTAGACTGTGGTAGAGCAATGGAGAAACTACTTTATCGCGAATTATTGCATAGTCAAAAAGTATATTGCTCATGATATGATGGGGTCTCTGCTTTGTTGACTTATATTCGGATGCAGTAGCTTTTTGTTCATAGAAATCAAGAGAGAATGTGTGAGTAATAACGTTGCTAACTACGAAAAATAACAACAGGATATTTCGCAATAATGTGTAACGGCGCATTAATATTATTTCAGACGCGTCAATAGGGTGTTTATGGCTTTACTTAGCATGGTATATACAGATTCTACAAATGGTAAAGTAAGGTCAATAGGCTCTCTATCGCTTTGTCTAGCATGGGGTCAACTTTTCCACCTTGTTCCTTGTAGTTGGGATAGTTTATGATATTCTTATATTCCATTTCTTTTTTAGGTGGAATGCCATCTTGTTCGTAGGTTATTTCTGTATTGTTATTGGCGATTGCAACGGAATATCCCGTAGTGTACGAAATAATCCAGCCATTTGGCATTTCAAATATCATAGTGTATCCTATAATGCCTTTAGTTTTTTGTCCAAAGTGAATTACATGATCAAATTTTCTCAATGCAATGGTAAAATACTCACCATTGCTGCCTGTGCCTCCGTCTGTTACAAGCACAATAGGCTTTGTGTATTGTTGTGGTCCCTTCGGCTCAACATACCAATGGTGTGGCTTTGCAAAATCGTTAGGTTTTGGACCGTTTTTCATATACGTGCTCATGAAGTGCTTTTTGTTTTGTGCAAAGCGCCCAAGTATTTCCAGCATATTAGCTGGGTATCCACCCGGGTTTTGTCGTATATCTAGTACGAGACCATCGGTACTACTAAATTCTTTCACAATGGTGTCTATTTCGTCTGTCCACTTTTGAGCTGTTTTAATATTTTTGTCATTGCTTTGGTCGTCAAATCCTCTAATATGCAAATATCCTATACAATGAGGTGATGCTTTTTCTGGAACTATAATTCCATACAGCATTACTTTGTGTGCGCTGTATCTGCGCTTATTTGCTTTTAAGTAATGTTTGAAAATTCGTTTTCTAGCAACTCCCGTAAATCCAGAATGTTTTCCATCAAATCTATCTTCTGTGTATGTCTTATCATGTGTCTTTATTCCTCCGTGTACATCCTTAGATAAGTATATAAATGGGAATGTTATGTGAGCATCTTTGAATGTCGCAAGAGTTTTTTTAAGTACTTGTAAAAATTCAGCTGGTTTCATGTCATGTCTAACGTTATGACGCATTGTGCGTGTTACTTCATTCCAGTTGAAACCGTTCTTGTTTTCTTTCCAAGCTAACAGTGCATATGAGTCTTTGATTCTCTCGCGAACATAATCAAAATTTACAAAGTTATCAAGACGCTTACCGTCAATGCCAGTAAAGAGTTCGCACCCACCATAGGCAAGGACAGACAAGCATAAAATTATAAATCGTATCATAATATCTCTAGCACAATATAAGATAAATTACTTCTAGCCATAGTAAATTAATGCTATTATGTACACACCAGTTTTCACTTGCACAAGCCGAAAAAATTAACTACTCGATACAGAAGCGTAAATATTGTTTTTGTTCTATTATTTCTATGATATATAGTAATAAAAAACTGGACATTTTAAGATTTACAAAATAAAAATACATATGTAAATAGCTGTTGTCGTCTCAATTTTTAATGTATCATTGTGTCCATTCTATCAACATAGAGTACAAGCTAGATAGCATTGTGTTGTAATAGCAGGAGAAGTGAGCTAGGTATACGCGAATAATGTAAATAAATGTATAAGTAACAGAACCAATATGGGCGATAGAGTCAAGGTTCATGGCTTGTAGTCTATACATTGAATGATAGAGAGCACAGCGAAAGTTAGTGCGAGTGTGGGTAAAGTAACGATTACTACGAAAACGGAGGAAATAGGAAACGTAAAGCAGAATCATGTATGCAGAAAATAACGGGTTCTCCTTTTGCAACAACATATTGCTCTATGTGAAGTGCTACAAGTTATTTTCAGGCGTAATATTTCAAAAAATGCTATAAATCGTGGATGGGTGTGGTAAGTGTTCTAGGAAATGATATATGGAAAACGACATTTCTTCAAAATTGCATTCTCAAATAGTAATTCCAGGAAGAGGTTTCTATCTTGTGATGAAATTTCAGGTTTTCTATCAAAGTCGAAAGCTTATTCCGAATGACACTCGGTTGGAAAAAATGCCGAAGAATCGCGGAAGACTTGAAAGAAGTAAAGCGCTTCGATACTCTGTGTTAAACTGAACAAGTTTTGTAATTTCCCATTCATGTTTGACTTCAAAAGTGAGATGAAACCACTCGTGTACTGAAGTGACGCGAGGGTTGCTGTATAAAGGGAGAAGAACGCTTTTATGGGCTTCTCTTTCCATAGATGGCGTTGCAAAGTTCCAAGCAGGGCGCTTTATAATAGACATGATAGGCATAGCAAGGCGGAAACGTAGATTATGCTTAGGGACAATATGCCATGAGGCAAGTATTGAAGGGCCAAAGTCCCAGATTGTGGAAAATGAAAGCATGGGCAAGGGAGAAAAAATATAGTTTCGCGCTTCAAGTGCCGTAGCAAATATGCCACCGAGTGCGAAGTACCATTGTTTCATACGTAGCACAGGTATTGCAAAGCTATATTCAAAAAGATATTGTGCTGCAATGCGCGGTATAAAATGTTTGTATGTGCCTCCTCCGGGCAGCACATCTATGTTAGGGCGCGTTAATGTACCTGCCATGAGTTGCAATAGTATACGGTGCTCATGGCCTAAAGATCGGTACTCATAACCTAAGACGAGACCTCCTTGTAAGCTATGATGGAGCAATGGTGAGATAAGTTTGTCTCGCACTATTGCATAATCAAAAGGCGCATTAAAGATGATGTGATGTGGCCTATTATTTTTAATCGGTTTTGTAATAGGAGTATTTTTTTCTTCATAAGGTTCAAGAGAAAATGCGTTCCAAGTACCCATGAACAACGCAAAGAACAACACTGTAGCATTGCGAGAAAAAATGTAATTGCGCATTATAATAGGGTTTTTATTGCTTCTTCTAGCATAGGGTCAATTTCTCCACCTTGTTCCTTGTAGTTGGGATAGTTTCTGATATCGTCATATTTCATTTCTTTTTTAGGTGGAATGCCATATTGTTCGTAGTTTTTTTTCTTATTGTCGTCGGTAAAACCTTCTGAATATCCCGTAGTATATGAGAGTCCCAAACCATTTGGCATTTGAGTCACCATGACGTATCCCATAATTCCCTTAGTTGCTTGCCCAAAATGCGTTACATAATTAAAACGCCGCAGTGCAAGTGTCAGGTACTCGCCGTTGCTGCTTGTGCCACCATCTGTAATAAGGAGAATCGGCTTTGTATATTGACGCGGCCCTTGCGGCTCTACATACCATTGATAGGGCTTTGCAAAGTCGTGACGACCGGGACCATTTTTCATATACATATCCATGAAGTGTCGTTTTTCTCTTGCAAAACGCCCTGCTATATGCAGCATATTTCCGGGGTACCCTCCGGGATTTTGGCGAATATCGAGAATGAGTGCATCTGTATCCATGAGCGTAGCGACAATAGCATCTATTTCATGTGCCCATTTCTGAACAGTTGTGAGTGTTAAATCTTTGTTGTCTGAAAATGTTCTAATCTGTATATATCCAATATCTTTGTTGGCGGTTTTTTTCTTATTAATGTTGCCATACATAAGTACTTTGTTTTTGCCGTATTTTGCTAAATGAGGGCTGAGATAATGGTTATATATCCTACTGCGAATGAATCCTGAGTGGTTTTTATAGAAACGCTTATGAGAGTAACTGTAGAGTCCTCTTATGCCAGAATTGATGCTAGTACCATTTGGTAATGTAAACGCTATGTGTGGATCTTTGAATACTGCAAGTGCCTCTGTTAAAATCTCTATAAATTCATGAATGGGCATAGTACTTCTGATACGTTTTCTTGCTTCTTCCGTTTTGCTATCCCAATTAAAGTTGTTTTCTTTTTCTTTCCATTCCAACAACGCGTACGAGTCTTTAATCCTATCCCGCATATAATCGAAATTCACAAAGCTATCGAATTGTTTGTCGTCAATACCTATAAAGAGTTCACACCCAGTATAGGCAAAAAGACACACGCATAAAATTATAAATCGCATCATCGTATATTTAGAGTTTAGTGTAGCAATACTATGAAAAAAAGACCAGTTAGGAGAGGTAACATTAGAAAATTGTAATAAATGAGATTTAAGAAAGACGTATTATTCTTTGTAGATCTTTAAATTTAATTCGCTGGAAGTCTTAGAATTGCTAGGAATGGGTTTATGCATTATTTAATACATATTCAGATAGGTGCGCGCAATCACATTCTTCGGTACAATGACAACTATGCATCAATATTCCGTTAAAATCTACAATTCTATACAAAAAAAAGGCTTAGATATTTTTGCGCAACATTCTTATTGCGTCTCGGAATCTGTAGAAGCGCCTGAGGCGATAGTTTGTCGTAGCGCAAAACTCAGCGAGCAGGAGATACATAATAACACCAAAATTATTGCACGAGCGGGTGTGGGTGTGAATAATATTCCCGTTGCAGATTGTTCTGAGCGAGGCATTGTAGTGTGTAATACTCCAGGCGCCAATTCCAATGCTGTGAAGGAGTTGGTCATGGCTTCCATGCTCTTGGTTTCGCGTAATATACACTATGGCTTGCGTTGGATTGACGACATTGCAAAGGAGGATGTGAGCAATTTAGGAATGTCTGTCTCATCTTTGGTGGAAAAGAAAAAGTCCCGTTTTGTAGGAACCGAGCTCTCTGGCAAAAAAATTGGAATCATCGGTTTGGGCATTATTGGGCAGCGTGTAGCAAACATGTGTGTTTCTTTTGGTATGAATGTTGTTGGTTATGACCCGTATCTGTCTGTAGATGGAGCCCTAAGGCTTTCGCGTTCCGTTATACGCGAGCATTCTCTAGAAACTTTAATGCGGGTTTCGGATTATATTTCTATACATGTTCCGTATATGAAGGAGACTCACCATCTTATAGACGAAACTTTATTGTCGTGTTGCAAAAAAAATGCTGTGATACTCAATTTCGCACGTGCGGAACTTGTAGACGAAGTCGCTATAGAAAAACGACTTAAGGAGGGGGGGGTGCAGATGTATGCTACAGATTTTCCCACAGAACGCCTTTTAAAAAACCAGCGTGTTTTAAACATTCCCCACCTTGGTGCGTCTACGCAAGAATCGGAGCAGAACTGTGCTGTCATGGCTTGTGAACAAGTTGTGCAATATCTTGAATACGGCAATATTATAAATAGCGTTAATTTTCCAAACTGTGCGCTTGATATTGCATATGAGAGTAAAGCACGCTTACTCATCGGCAATTACAATAAAAAAAATGTTGTGGCACATATTACAACCATACTAGGAAATGCGGGTATTAACATAGAAAACATGCTTAATAAACACAAAGAAGAACTCTCATATAATATCATCGACATTGATAGAAGTATAGATAGTGCCATAATAGCGAGACTTGAT
Source organism: Zoanthus sansibaricus (assembly GCA_026122405.2). Lineage (NCBI taxonomy): Eukaryota > Metazoa > Cnidaria > Anthozoa > Zoantharia > Zoanthidae > Zoanthus > Zoanthus sansibaricus. The sequence goes on from JAPEIX020157026.1 coordinate 13,165, forward strand.
GCCGTGGAAGCAGTGTTGTTTGTTCGACATTTGTCTTTTGTGTAAATGTAATATCTGTAAATGTTTTGTTCATGGTAAAATAACGAAGAGGTATCTTATGAATAAACTGTGTTTTGTTTTTTTATCTATAACATTGCTTGCTACTACAACTTGTGTGAGAGCGAACCATGTTTCAGATTTGTCTCCAGGACTGTATGCAATTATTGAGACAAGTAAGGGCATTGTGGTATCGCAACTCTATTATGCAAAAACACCCATGACTGTCAGTAACTTTGTAGGACTTGCCAATGGCGCGTTTGAAAAACACCATCGTTATGGTAAGCGTTATTATAATGGGCTTACTTTCCATCGCGTGATTGCAGACTTTGTTGTTCAAGGAGGTGATCCACATGGACAGGGTGATGGAGGTCCGGGGTATAATTTTTGGGATGAAATAGATACGTCATTTGTTTTTGATACAGAGGGCGTATTGGCTATGGCAAATTCTGGACCGCACACTAATGGTAGCCAGTTTTTTATTACACTCGGCCCTGCTACATGGCTCAATGGTAAGCACACTATTTTTGGTAAGGTTGTTAAGGGAATGGATGTCGTGCAAAGCATTGAGCAGGGTGACCAAATGATTTCGGTGATGATAGAGGCTAAAGGCGTCGAAGCTGATAATTTTCTCAAACAGGTGTCATGGGATACCTTCAATGTACTTCAGAATACTATCGAGGATAAGATAAATAAACAAAATGAAGAAAATAGTAAGCTTATTAGGGAGCAGATTCTTGCAGAAAAAACTCCTTTTGAGAAAACCGACGATGGCATATACTTCATAGTACAGAAACCAGGATTGGGAAAAAAAATTGAAAAGGGCGATATAGTACTTGTCGATTATCAACTTAAGTTGTATGGAAAATCGCATATCATAGATAGCTCTATCATGCGAGGTCAACCTATAGAAGTAACAGTGGGTAATGGTGAAGTTATTGAGGGCTGGGATAGTATTTTGCAAGAAATGTTGAGCGGTGAGAAACGTCGCGTTGTTATTCCGCCAGAATTAGCTTACGGTTCTCGTATTGTCGGTGATGTAATTCCTGCCAACTCTTTTCTTGAGTTTGAGATAGAAGTTATAGACGTAAAATAATGTTTACATGTAGCGTGTGCGGCTACACTACTCCAAAGTGGGTTGGCAAGTGCCTTGAGTGTGAGAGTTGGAACAGCTTGCAAGAAATCGCTTTGCCTACAAAAGCCCGAGGCAGCTTAGGTTCATTTAAGCACGGATCGAAATCAACTTCAAATAATAATGAAGGTGCTCATGTTATGAGCATACAAGAAACTCTTCTAAATGCAAGAGAAGAGACGCGCGTCCTCACATATTCTAGTGAATTTGATCGCGTACTTGGTGGGGGGTTGACTCGCAATTCCGTTGTTCTGCTTAGCGGCGAACCCGGCGTAGGTAAGTCTACTGTGCTCTTGCAAACTGCTTCATCCATAAAACAGTGTGGACCAGTTTTGTATGTGTGTGCTGAGGAATCTCCCAAACAAGTTGCCCTACGTGCTCATCGTTTAGGGCTTTCTGAAAATCAGCACACCATTGTCAAAAAAAACGTAAATATAAAAGACACCTCATGCAGCGATGGAGTACTGCTAACTTCCGAATATCGAGTAGAACACATAGAGGCATTGGTAAACAAGCATAAACCTTTTTGTGTTATTATTGATTCCATACAGACTATTCGCTCCGAGGAGATTGGAAAACTCTCGGGGAGAGTTGCTCACATCAGTGCATGCGCCTCTCTTTGTTGCCAATGGACAGGTCTGTATGACACGACAGTTTTTCTTGTAGCCCATGTTACAAAGGATGGCTCTATAGCCGGACCAAAATTCATAGAGCATATGGTTGATACGGTCATTGTCTTTGAGTCTGCGCAAAACAGTGTGCGGTTTTTGTATGCGCAAAAAAATAGATACGGTGCTACAGATGAAATTGGAATCTTTAAAATAACAAAACAAGGCCTCACAGATATAGGTGACGCAGGTTCACTTTTTTTAGAAGAACGTGAAGGTACCTTACCTTCCGGTGTTTGCGTTGCCGCAACTTATGAGGGCAGTCGGCCTTTTCTTCTAGAAATACAAGCGTTAACCATAGCCTCGCAGTCATCACAAAGCCGTGTTTTCTCTGATAGAATAGATGCGCGACAGGTTTTTAGAATAGCTGCCGTTTTAGAAAGGCATTTAAAACTTCCCCTTTCTGCAAATAACCTTTATGTCAATGTTGCCGGAGGTATGCGAGTACAAGAGACTGGTTTTGAACTCGCTTTGCTCATTGCGCTATATTCGGCTTATAACCATCATCCAATTTCAGAACACATTTGCGCTATAGGTGAAGTAAGCCTTGCGGGTGAAATACGCCCCGTAGAGCACTTTGAGCAGCGTGTTCGTCAAGCGGTAGATTATGGTTTTTCGGTTGTCATTGCTCCGCGACACAACGTAAGCAAATATGCAGGTAAGGTGCGCGAAAAATTGTATGGGATTAAAACTATAACCGAGCTTGTTAATCTTGCTTTCGGTGATATTGCTACGACGACTAAAGGAAAGAAGTAATTTTACGATTTAGGATTTCTTTTTAGATTCTCTTGTATCTTGTGAATAGCTTTCGTATCATATTCATCAATCCCAACAGAGATAAAAGACAGACGATTGCGGTAATGATTGTTATAGGGGCATTCAGTAAATATGTGTTGTAATAGTTGTTGTTTATCGCTTGATCTAGAAAGGTTGCACTATACGCTTTCGTAATGCTGTATGTACATACAAGCCCTATGTGCCAAACATATATATATGCAAATGATGGAAGATAATTATTTTTGGCATATAGAACTCTTACTTTTATGAGAACATATAGCATCCCTGTCAAAAGTAATATATCTAGCAATGTTCGGATCATTTCTCTATAAAGGAGAGAGGTTAATAACGAATGCTTTTTCCATAAAGGTATCGACAGTAAATATGTTATAGCGCTCCGAGTTTTGAAGAAAAACTCATTTATAGGAAAGTGTAAAAACATAATTTCATTTGATTTCACTGATGTAGTAATATTCCATGGTACGGTTTTGAAAATTTCATATTCAGAAGTTAATTGCGGTATATTTCGGGTGACAATGTTTCCGGGCTCTAGGCTATAGAGCATGAGTTTGTTGTTGACAAGTTTTGCATAAAGGCTTTTGATATGCCACAAAATAGCACCATTGGGTACTATCGGCGCATTATTTTTTATACTTTCATTTTTCGGTGTCTTGCCTTGTATGCGAATAAGCTCTATGTTTTCTAAGTATGCAATGTTATTTACATAAGATACATCTTGCGCTATCCATAATGTTCGGTGTGACTCTCCATTCTCTACAAACATTAGAGGTATTTTCTTGGTTGACTTTAAGAGTGCAATACGAGCTTCATCTGCAAAGAAAATTTCTTTATTTAATTTCTGATAATACATGTTCTTTAGCCATTCTAGCTGCTCGTTAGAGGGATAATTGTTATTAAGTGCAATACTTTGATAGTATGCCTTAAGCATATTCTCATTTACATTGTTTGTTAGCAGTGCATCATACAAAAATTGTATTTGTTCTTGGAGTTGTATGCGATTTTGTTCTGCATAAGAGGTTTCGATATTTTCTATATGTTGTTCTATAAGAGTTTGAAGTCTTTTGCTTCTTATAGTATTTCCATATGTATTTACATAATGCCTTAGCAACAAGTTTGCTGCGTAAAACTCCGAGTCATTTAGGTATTCTGTAACTTTTTGAATAAGGTCAGACTTTCTTAAGTTGAGATATGTTAGAGGTGTAAATTTTGTGCTTATCTTACTAGAATGAGATGGTCTTTTATGATTATCAGAATACTTTATGAGATGTAGCATTTGTACAAATTTAGAGATATCTTTTGTATCTACTTCTAATAGTTTGTGTAGGTTGGGAAAATTCCACGGATCATTTGGAAAATATTTAGTGTATAGTTCAATGTATTGCATCACTTCATCGATGTTTCTCATATTTTGTGCATGCATGTAATAATTTTGAATGCGTTTTTTGAAGTGTGAAGCGCTGGGCGAATCATACGCAAATCTCATAATGCGCGGTGCATAAAACACAGAAAATACTATGTACGATAGAGCCATAATGACGCATAGTGCTAGGGGCAGTCTTGCAACTTTCTGGTGAAGGTATAAGGGTATCATGAGAATTATAATCACAAGTGGAATAAGAACATACTCTAAAAAAAATACACCCGGTTCTTCATAGGGAAAAATGAAAAACATACCTACAAAGGTTAAACCCATGAACACGGTAAGAGCAAGAGACTTCATTGCGTAGTACCGTATTTTTGAGAGGCGTTTTCATTTTCTGTTTTTACCTCATTGTCGATGTCATAATACATGCGAAATAAAACAAATGTTGTAAATACAGCAATTAACAAAGCCATAAATCCAATGAGTAACCATGGGTATGTAATAAGCATGTTTAAAGTTATGTTCAGAATCCCATGTGCGTTTATCAGGAATATTCCTTGTAAGAATATGTTTGCTGTCCATAGTGAAGCTATGCTCATGCCTGTATATATGCAGCCAAGCATAATAGAAATAAAAAGGACAATTGCAAATGGCCTTTGTGTCGAATGTCTAGCGTTGTAGAATAATCGTATTAAAAAAGGTTGAAGTATATGGTTATCTTTGTGAATAAGATTTTGACGTATATTCAATGGCGATATTTCTGTTGTTATGCTTGCATCTTCTTGATCCGAACTACGTATTGTGTGTAGTTTGTGTTTTCGAGAGTCTTTGAAGTATTGTGTCCATGAATAGATGTAGTCATTGTATTCACGGTTTTGGTAAACGAAGTTTATGCGTTGAGCATCCAAAGAGACGGAGTTCGTGAATTGTGGATGGAGGTAGAATACAGTGAGCCACAGAGTAGCCGATGAAGCACCTATGAACACAATAAGCGTTGTTAACATAATGATTTTTCTGTTTACTTGTAAAAAGTATTTAGTTGCTACAATGTATATGGTAAGCCATGTGACGAGTGCAAAGGGCGTACAGGCAAACACTATATTGTATAGTGATATATTTTCTTGTGGCCTCGCAAAAAATGTCAATAATAGCATTGCAGTTATTACCACATATGGAGTAAAGAATGCCAATAACCACAGACGAGGTTTACTCATGTACTTGTAATTGTACTATAAAGAAATGAATGCCGATATAATGAACATCTGCATAGATTTTTGTGCAAGAAAGACTATGTTCCAGAGAAGTCTATGCTTCCTAAGTTACATATAACTTACAAAGTATAAAATCTTCTAGTTTATTTCTATATAATAACTTAAGAGGTTTCTTTATTGATAGCGACTGATGTTTTAACCTATAAATTACATATAACTTACAATGTATCAAGGAATACAGGAACGCTAAAATGTAATGACTTGTCCTTATGTTTTTTCAATAATTATTACATATGAAGTGGTTTTTGATAACAAAAAAAATATTACAGTATTTTCATATACTCTTGTTATTTAGCACTATGTTTTTTACAGATTTTTATCTTTTTTCAATCTTCTTACAGTATTATGAAGTTTCCCTTCTGCTTATTATCATGGGTTTGTTATGTGGTATCGGAACATTATTAACGCTAAATAGCATAGCGACACGCATTAAGGTTATACGGAGCAATATATGTACTGGTATGATAGTGTACCGGCGTTTTGCAGAAATACTCTTGCTATGTATCGCTGGCACGCTTATGGTACTTCCTGGTTTTATGACATTCATACTTGGATTTGTTTTTTATGTAAAACCTGTAAGGTTATTAATAACATATTTATTTTATAAAAGTTGTAAGGACTTTCTTATCAAACTGTTTTCATTATTTTCCATTGAGATAATACCTTAAGAAGAATTTTGATTAAAAAAATGGTAATGAAAATTAGCAGTTAGCGCAAATGAAGCTAGAAACTAAGCGATTGTTACGTGTTTAAGGCTTGCACATACTTTGTAAAAAGATATATGGGGCTTTCTTATGCGGGTGTTTCCGCACGACTTTCAGTTTATCGATGAAGACAGACATACTTTTGCCACATGCTTCATAAGCTTTTTCAAACATAGTGCTGTTTTCTTCATATAAGGAAATGGTAGCAAATAATGCGTTGTTGTATGTCGTAATGTCGATATGTTTATAGTTATCGTTCATAAAGCGCTGGGCGTAGGTTCTTACAAAGTCTTCTTGAGCTTTTTGGAGAATCAGTTTCTTTTTTTGTCGTTTTTCATCTTTTGTCATTGTATTGTCGTTGTAGAGTTTTTCTAACCGTGTGCGTACTTGATGTAAAAATCTCACAAAAGCACGCGCATTTTTATTGCTATTGAGTACTGTTGTATGTTTAGTAGACTCCGCTCCATATTTTTGTTTAGTGTAATCCAAAGCACTTTGACGACCTACGAAATTCGCTAATTGCTCGTTAAACGCGCTTTGTTGAGAAACCCAGATTGTCGCATGGGTTTGCTCGTGAGCTATGAGCTCTACCAATTCCCATTCTTCATAATGTTTCATAAATGAATACAGTGGATCCGGCAACATGTTTAATGTGCTGAATGCCCGTACGCGTCGAATAAACACATCGTAATTGAGTGCACGCAGTCTTGATGCCTCTTTTTGCGCATCTTCCACTTTATAATACCCGCGGTAGGGTAGTTTTCCTACGAAGGGGTACCCCCATGTATATGGGGTCAATTCAAATTCAGGTGCAGCTTGCACCACAGCGAGCAAGTAGTCTTGTTCTAATTCTGTGTATGAGTTATAGGTTTTCTTTATGTTCAAATGCGCGTAATCGTGCAAAAATGCTTTTATGGCTTTTACTTTCTGCAAAAATAGCCTAGTATCTTGAGCCGTCTTAGAGTCATTAAGCAAGGATTCTACATTTTTTGAATCATCGTAGGTGTATTTAAATAAATAATACGCCTGCGTGGTGTAATAACAGGAGCTAAGAGGTAAAAAAAGCGCAAGTGAAATGGATGCATATCTATGACATGGTTTTCGATGTATCATGTTCTTAACGTTTTGTAGACAGTTTTTGAATAATCTTATACCATTAAAGAAATGAATTACAATCATGATCAAGAGAACCTCTCTATAGTTGACACGGATATTTACTCCATTATACAAGAAGAAACGCGGAGGCAATACACTAAATTAGAAATGATAGCCAGTGAAAATTTCACAAGTACTGCAGTCATAGAAGCGACAGGTTCTACGCTTACTAATAAATATGCTGAAGGATACCCCGGAAAACGTTATTATGGCGGTTGTGAGGTTGTAGACAAGGCAGAAACGATTGCTATAGAGCGTGCTAAGAAACTCTTTGGGGTGAGTTATGCAAATGTGCAACCGCATTCAGGTAGTTCTGCAAATATGGCAGTATATGCGGGGTTTTTGAGCGCAGGAGATACCATTCTGGGTATGGATCTTGCTCACGGTGGACACCTTACACACGGGGCAAAGGTGAGTTTCTCGGGTAAAAATTACCGTACTGTTTTCTATGGAGTTAACAAAGAGACTGAGTTGCTGGATTTTGACGAAATAGAACGAGCTGTGCAAGAGCATAAACCAAAGCTTATAATTGCAGGAGCATCCGCCTATTCTCGAGTTATAGATTTTGCAAAGTTTGCTTCCATTGCGCGGGAATACGGTGCGCTTCTCATGGTGGATATGGCACATATTGCGGGGCTTGTTGCTGCCGGACAACACCCATCCCCTGTACCGCATGCAGACGTAGTTACCACCACGACGCACAAAACACTTCGTGGACCTCGCGGGGGACTGATTCTGGTGGGAGACGATAAAGAAAACACTATGGGAATTGTTACTCCCTCGGGTAAGGTTAAAACTTATTCGCACATTTTAAATTCCGCCACCATGCCTGGAATACAGGGAGGTCCACTGATGCATGTTATTGCAGCCAAAGCAGTCGCTTTCAAAGAGTGCATGGAAGACAAATTTGTACGCTATCAAGAGCAAGTTATAAAAAACGCCCGAGCGCTTGCAAGTGCACTTTCCGAGGGCGGTATACGTATTGTAAGTGGTGGCACTGACAATCATTTGCTTCTTGCGGATTTGCGAAATTTGTCTATTACTGGCAAGGATGCGGAGCGATATCTAGATGATGCAAATATATCTGCAAACAAAAACGGAATACCATTTGATCCTGAATCTCCGTTTGTGACTTCTGGTGTGCGTTTTGGTACGCCCGCTCTTACTTCACGTGGGATGAATGAACATGATATGCATATTGTTGCTGGTTTTATTGTCGATGTGCTTAAAAGCGATGGAAATGAATCTACCTTGTCAAAAATAGCTGAATCTGTGAAGAAATTTACAAGTAAATTTCCCATGCGTAGAAAGGATATATAATGCCAATAGAATCTGTAACTTATAAAAGTGGTTCCTATATTACTATAGAGGGTGAAGTAAGTGGGGGTGCATTCTACATAATTGCTGAAGGTTTGGTGGAGTTGTCTCAAAATATCGATATACCAAGTTATGAAAATATAAAATTAGGTGTCGGAGATTTTTTTGGAGTTGAATCTGCACTTACCAGAAAGCGTGAAATGTTCACAGCTCTGACAAAAAGTGATTGTAAGCTAATAATGGTTCCGAAAAACCAGTACGATTATCTCATACAAAAAAAACCCTCCTTGGTTCAAAAAATAATTTTGTCTTTTTCAAAGAAAGTGAGAGAACTCGATAGCATGCTCACTAAAATATCTTTTAAGCACCACGGTGAGACAATTATAGGGTTTGATCACCTTTTAGATGTTGCTGAGTATTATGGTTCCCGAGATCAGATGCAACCTGCCGCCTTTGCGTATCATCATTTTATAAAAAATGTGCAAAAGCACCCTAAACTTGAATATGTGAAGTCCCAGCTGAATGCTTTGAAAGAGACCTATCAAGGTCAAGATCTCTTTTTAGAAGAAGATAGCACACAAATGACGAGAAGTATACCCGAAGGGACTATGATTTTTTCTGAGGCTATGCCCGGTAGTACCATGTATTTTTTACAGAGTGGTAGCGTAAAAATTTGTAAAATATCTGCAAAATCTGAGATTACTTTAGCTGTGTTACAAAAAGGTAGTTTGTTTGGGGAAATGGCACTTTTGGAAAACAAGCCTCGTTCTGCGATAGCAATTGCGGAAAAAGACTCGGTCTTGTTAGTAATAAGCAACCAAAATTTCCCCGCCGTCATAAAACGCCAACCGTCACTGATTACACGAATTACTACGGTATTGGCAAATAGATTGTGGTTTATTTACAGGCAAATTGCCAATGTTATGCTCCCTGAAGGGCAAGAGCGCCTTTACGATGCTTTGTTACTCTTTATGGAGCAAAACGATGTGGTTATAGATAAACATCCGGTCCCTTTGGATACGAATATGAAAGACTTGTTGCACCATTCGGGCATGATGAACAAGAAAGGTACTGAGGCATTCGAAGAGTTGCTCTCAGCAGGTGTCATTACCACACACCAAGATGGAAGCATTAAAGTGCTTAATCCCATCTTTGTGCAAAACAGGGTCTTGTATTTTAAGGAAAAAATGAAAAACATTAAAGAAAAAAAGAAAAATGCCAGTTCATCGTAGTATAAACGATGCATGCTCTTCAAACTTCTCAAGAACAAAAGCTTAATACTTCTTTTAGCTGAGCGTTCAGAATACTTTCTTTTTTTTCTTCGGGTATCCGTACATTTTTGTTACCGTATTTCACATAGAGCCCGTAAGGACCTTTATATATGCCTACTTGCTTCTTGTTTTTTGGATCGGTACCCAGGTCTTTTACCAACGAAGAGGTGCGGGTTCTTTTTTGGGGTGTTTCCGCGAGCAACTCAAGCGCACGTGATAAAGTTATAGTGTAAATATTGTCTTCTTTTTTTAACGCTCGCGACTCATCTCCGCATTTTATGTAAGGACCGAAGCGTCCTTGCATTGCAATAACATCATTGCCAGTTTTAGAGTTCTTTCCTAAGGTCTTGGGAATGCTTAAAAGTTGCAGAGCTTGTTCTAGCGTTAAGTTACTAGGTGCAAATCCTTTTATTACTTGCGCTCGTTTAGGTTTCGGTTCTTCTTCTGTCACTTCTCCTAGCTGCACATAGGGTCCGTAACGGCCTGTAAGGCAGTACACATTTTTGCCTGTTTCGGGATCTGTGCCCATGCTTTGTGGTCCGCATCTCTTAATTTCGGCAAGTGTCTCTATATACTCGGCATTTATATCTGCAGGGTTGCAGTCCTCAGGAATTGAAAAATTCTCTTTTGATTCTTTACCCCTTAGCTGTATAAATGCTCCATAGCGTCCAACACGTACTTCGTATTTGTTATCCAATTCTGGAAATTCTATTTTACGCGATTTCTCACTGTCTATTGATTCCCCACATTCAATACGCATTTTAAGCCCAGAATCACCAAAGTAAAACTCTTTCAAATAATCAAGCCCATTACGCAAGCCACTGGCAATGTCATCAAGTGCATCTTCCATGTGTGCGGTGAAATTATAGTTGACATAGTCATTGAAATTCTTTTCTAAAAATTGTGTTACAGCAAAGCCCATGAGTGTGGGTATAAGCGCTTGTTCTGATCTGCGCGCATAACCACGTTCTAAAAGCGTGTTTATAATGGTCGCATAAGTCGAAGGCCTTCCTATGCCTAATGCTTCAAGCTGCTTTACAAGCGAGGCATCATTGTAGCGGCTTGGTGGCTTGGTTTCATGGGCTTCGCTAATAACATCGAGAGGTTTCAGCGTCTCGTTTTCTACAAGACAGCTGGGCAGTATTTTTTCTTCAACTTTAGAAAAAGTGTAAAGTGCAAGGAACCCAGGAAAGCTAAGTGTCGAGCCACTTGCATTAAAAACATAGTTACCTACATGAAACTCTATGCTGGTGGTCGCCTTTACTGCATTTGTCATTTGTGAGGCTATGGTGCGCTCCCATATCAGCTTGTATAATTGGAATTCACGTCCCGATAAACCCGTACGCGCTGGCTCTGTAAATTGCGTACCTGCTGGGCGTATGGCTTCATGTGCCTCTTGCGCACTCTTGCTTTTCGAAGAAAAGACTCGCGGTTTTTCCGTCAAGTATGCAGATTCAAAGTTTTTGCCAATGTATGTGCGTGCTGCTTCGATTGCTTGCATGGACAGTGCAGGCGAATCTGTTCTCATGTAGGTTATGAAACCCTGTTCGTACAGCATTTGTGCTGTGCGCATGGTCTCTCGTGCCGAGAGCCGTAGTTTTCTGTTGGCTTCTTGCTGCAAGGTTGAGGTTATGAAAGGTACGGGTGGTGAAACCTTTTGCGGATTTTTTTCTATTGAGGCAATGGTAAAGTCATGACCCTTGGTAGTATTTACAACTTCTTTGGCCATGTCGTGACTTAAATGGATTGCGTTTTTTCTTATCAGCAAGCCTCTGTTGTCAAAATCTGAACCCATAGCAATGCGCTTGCCTTCAATCGAAGCAAGTCGCGCGGAAAATTCTATTCCATTTTCTTTGAAAAGTGCAGATACATTGCTATATTGTGCCTTCTTGAACACATTTCTTTCACGTTCACGATCAACTAAAAGACGTAATCCTGGTGATTGCACACGGCCTGAAGAAAGCTTGTAGGTTATTTTCTTCCACAGCAGGCCTGAAAGCTGGTACCCAAACAAACGATCAAGCATGCGCCGTGTCTCTTGCGCCTTGACTAAGTTGCCATCTATATCTCGGAAAGATTCAAGTGCCTGCATGATGGCATTTTTGGTAATTTCATGAAACACCATACGCTTTATCGGTACAGAAGGCTTTAGTAGTTGCGTTATGTGGTGCGCAATACTCTCGCCCTCGCGGTCTTCATCAGTAGCCAAAATAAGCGAGTCAGCTGTTTTGATCTTTCTCTTTATCTCGTTTATTATTTTACCCTTACCCTTAATGGTAACGTACAAGGGGGTAAAATCATTATCTACATCTATACCCAGACGAGACCAAGGCAAGTGCTTGTATTTCGTAGGTATATCCGAAGCACTCTGCGGTAAATCTCTTACATGACCAACACTTGCAACAATCTCATATTCTTTTGGAAGAAATTTTGCAACTGTTTTAGCCTTTGTAGGTGACTCTACTATAACAACATGGAAACCCATACGCTTTATTTTAGGAGTTATGTTTTATTTTGTGTGTAAGGATAGAATGTAAAATAAACTTGTAAAATTTTTATGCATTTTATTCGTGTATTCGACACGATTTATATAATGATAGTTTTATGAAACATCGTATGAAATGTAAGGAATTATAGGGTTTTTATTTTTTATAAGTATCGTGTCAGCTTATGCTTCTGGCTCAAAGTTATCTAATTAAGAATGTAGATAGAGTATCAAAAGAAACATAGAAGAAATTGATACTTTATACTCCGCCTGCAGGGGTTGGTGTTCTAATGATTGAGATTGCAAATTCTGGAATTTTAAATGCCCATGTTCAAAAGATGAAAGTAGTTCGTTGGAATAATCCTGAGAAATTGCGTGTGGGTATTGTAGACAGTTTTATTAATATTTACATATTTGCCAACCTATGTGAGAGCAAATCTCTATAATAAAAGTATTCCATTTCAGTTTTTGAATATTATAATAGGGGGGCTTCTCTATATAATTTAGCTACGAGCCTACCATTAAGACTATTGAATGATTTATAAGAGTAAAATGGAGTAGTATCCTTTAAGAATGACATTCCGGATTTAGTACTACGCTCTTTGTTAAAAAAAGCCAATCTAACAATCGGTCAAGATATCATTATTGAGTTGTTTTCTCGACACAATGCGGATGCAGGTATTTGGGAAAAATTGCATATTATTTCTGGAAATGTTCTGTATACCTCTTACAACAGTGCTGAAAAATTTTCCTTGACTATGGGAGATGAGCACATAATTATTCCTCAAGAATGATACTATCTTTCTCTTTTTGAAGGTTCAGACAAGGCGGACTTCAGTGATCCACATTACCGTCTATAAGGCGAATCAATGAAAACAAAATTTGTTAAGGTAAGATTTGTGTATTCGGGACAAAGGTATCGTCTACCTGTTGTAGGCTGAATGGAACTCTGTCAAAATTGACATATATATTTGATATATGAATAATATAATTGTATATTACATATATGTTAAAGGAGATTTACAATGTATTTATTTGAATTTATTGGTACTGCGGTTTTGGTGCTTTTGGGGTGTGGGGCGGTTGCGAACAACCATCTGCCAAAGACGGGAGGTAACAGTGCCGGAACCTTATTTATTAATACCGGCTGGGGTTTTGCTGTTTTTGTTGCGGTACTTATGACAGGCTGGAAGAGTGGTGCGCACATTAATCCTGCGGTTACCATTGCCGTTGCGGTGCGAGGTAGTTTTGCGTGGGATCTTGTACCGGGTTATATTTTGGCACAGTTTGCAGGCGGATTTTTTGGTGCTTTTGGGGTGTGGTGTGCGTATAAGAAACACTATGATGAATGCGAAGAGCCCGCAAAAATTTTGGGCACCTTCTCCACAGGTCCCGCTATACGCCATGGCTTTTGGAATATTATAACGGAAATCATAGGCACCTTTGTACTGGTTTTGGGTGTTATACTTTTTGGGGTCACTGAAAATGGGATGCCTCCGTGGGCAGGAGCGGTTACCGTAGGTTTCTTAGTGTGGGTGATAGGTATATCCTTAGGAGGACCTACGGGTTATGCTATTAACCCCGCGCGCGACTTAGCTCCGCGTATCTTTCATGCGATGGCTCCTATATGTGGCAAAGGTTCTTCAAACTGGCGATATGGTTTGACTGTCCCCGTCATAGGCCCTGTCATTGGAGGCATTCTAGCAGCGTTTGCTAGCACAGCTTTGGGGTTGTAGATACTTTTTATATACAGGGTTATTAGAAGGAGGAGAGTATGTCAAAATATATTGTTGCATTAGATCAAGGAACTACCAGTTCACGTGCGCTTATTTTTGATAAAGAGCAAAATATTGTTGCGGTAAAACAACGCGAGTTTACGCAAATTTACCCTAAGGCTGGATGGGTAGAACATGATCCTATGGAAATTTGGGCAAGCCAAAATGCAGTAATGACCGAGGCTATTTCTTCTGCAGGTATTTATTCGCACGATATAGGAGCGCTGGGCATTACTAACCAACGCGAGACGGCGGTAGTTTGGGATAGAGAGACAGGTAAGCCCATTTACAATGCTATTGTGTGGCAGTGTCGTCGTACTGCGTCTTGTTGTGAGGAGATAAAGAAAGATTCAGCGATGACGGAGTATATTATGGCCAGTACGGGACTGGTTGTGGACGCGTATTTTTCCGGTACCAAGATTAAATGGATACTCGACAATGTGAAGGGCGCACGCGAAAAGGCTGAGGCTGGGTGCCTTGCCTTTGGCACTGTGGACACATGGTTGATTTGGAACTTGACCGAGGGCAAGGTGCATGTAACTGACTATACCAATGCATCTCGAACCTTGATATACAACATACATACACTTGAGTGGGATGAGAAAATACTTGATTACTTTGGCATTCCGAAGTCCATGCTACCCACGGTTCAGTGTTCCTCTTCCCTTTTTGCCGAAACAAGCATAGGGCGCAAGTATGTTCCGATTGCCGGTATTGCAGGTGACCAACAAGCTGCTCTCTTTGGACAGGCTTGTTTCATCCCGGGCGATATAAAAAACACCTATGGTACAGGCTGTTTTATTTTGGAGCACACCGGCGATAAAGCTGTAAAGAGCGGCAATGGGTTACTGACGACTATTGCGGCAAGCGTTGCAAATGAGCCCACTCAGTATGCCCTAGAAGGCAGTGTCTTTATTGGTGGTGCCGTCATTCAGTGGCTACGAGACGAACTAGGTATGATACGCGATGCGATAGATACCGAATACTTTGCGACAAAGGTTGATGATACCAACGGTGCGTACATTGTCCCTGCCTTTGTAGGGTTAGGTACACCATATTGGGATTCTTCCGCGCGCGGCGTCATTGTGGGTTTAACTCGCGGTGTTAATCGCAACCACATCATACGTGCGGCACTTGAATGTATTGCCTATCAAAGTGCAGATGTAGTACGCGCTATGGTCGAAGATTCGGGTGTTGAGATAAGCAACTTCAAAGTGGACGGTGGAGCCTCTTCTAATGACTTTTTGATGCAGTTTCAAGCTGACATTATAGGTTCTGATATTTATCGCCCTACCATAACAGAGACGACTGCACTGGGAGCTGCATACTTAGCTGGTCTACACACGGGGTTTTGGAGTAGTAAGGATGAAATAACCGAGCGCTGGGATCTGGAGAGGCAGTTTAGGCCGCAAATGTCATTCGCCACAAGAGAGAAACTGGTGCAGGGCTGGAAGAACGCAGTTGTCAAGTCGCAAGGCTGGGTTTAAGAAACGCTAATGTACACCGATTCGCTGATGCCCCAAAGTCCGGAACATCTTATGTACATAGGCGCAATGCCTGACTGCGTATATTCTACAGAGCCTAGAATGTAGCTATATGTTTTTGAATATCTAATTTTTTAGGGTGGCACACTTACCGTATTTAGATACTTGTTTTCTTTAATGACATAGAATTTTACCTTGCTTGTTTTAATTTCTTACATGTGTCCTCTGAAATATCGCTGAGTATAATAGTACGTTCTGATTTTTATACAATTTCTGAATTCATATAAAATATAGGCCTTACGTAGGTTTTTTTGTAAAAACCTTATGAAAAAAAACATAAAAGTTTTGCCTACAACTTATAAGTGGAGGTAGGTAAGCTAATTGCAAATAGCACACAGAAATAAGTATAAGTAAACATGCAGATTTTTTATAATGCGAGTTCCTCGAATAAGTGTGGCTTTAATGTACTAGTGTACTAAAGAAAAGTTTTGCTTTAAATTTTTCTTGGTTATTAAAGAAAAGGCTTTGAGATGTTGGCATTGCATATATACGCTCACTTCTCATATTCTGCGTGTAAAACTACTATTATGATAGATACATATGCGGTGCTTTTTTCTTTTTTCTTTTTTATTCTTGCTTTTTGTAGTGTATTTATGTGCCCTATGGGGTAGCGTTCTCCCATCTGCACAAGCACAAGAAACAGCCACTGTGTTTTCATGGGGTGTAGTAGACATTATGCCGCAAAAAGACGGCATGGAAGAAACACCTTACGATGAGCCAAAAGCGCAATTGTTACGCAATAACATGCATACACAGTACAAGCCTAAGTTGGCACAAGACGTCATAATAGGCTTGCTTGAAAATAACCTTTCACAAAGTGTGGTAATCAGTCGTGTCTTAGAGCGCATTCGTCAGTTTATACGTGATTTACAGCAAAACACCATACAAGAAAATTTGGATGATCATGTAATAGACGAGTCTATTGTGCTCATACGCAGGCAAATAACCAAGTCACGCCAGTATGCAGGACTCATACGCGAAGTGCGCATAGGGCGTGTTCTTATTGGTGATGGGCAAGAACGCCATGCGCAAGTGCGTATAATTGGATATCACAAAGATTTTGCCTCCCATGCGCTATTACGTATCTATCTTGCCAAAGAAGAAAGCACATGGAAAATATCAACCATAGAAGGTACCCTAGACACACTCTTAGAGCCTCGCAAGCCTCGTCAACTCTTTATCCCTACCGGCACCCTCGGCCTTACCCAAGGACTCTAAAGGTTGACCATTGGTTAATAAATTAAATACAAAAGCGGCTGTCTGCACTCCAACATTTGCATGATATAATTTAAATATGAACGTAGGAAATAAAATTGTACTTGCATATTCAGGTGGACTTGATACGTCCATTATTATTCCGTGGCTGAAAGAGCGTTATGAGAATGCCAAAGTATATGGCATATGTGTCAATGTGGGGCAAGCGGAGGATTGGAATGCTATAATTGCGAAAGGTAAGGCTTCGGGGGCTGTGGATGTTGTCGTCCGTGATGTGCGCGAGGAGTTTGTAGAAGAATACGTGTTTCCTATGTTGCGTGCGGGTGCGGTTTATGAAAAAAAGTACTTGTTGGGCACATCGATAGCGCGCCCTTTGCAGGCGAAGTGTCAAGTGGAGTATGCGAGGCAGTTAGGCGCACAAGCGCTTGCACACGGGTGCACGGGTAAAGGGAATGACCAAATACGTTTTGAACTTGCTTACAGAGCACTTGCGCCCGATTGTAGTATTATTGCGCCGTGGCGTATGTGGAATATACGCTCACGCGAAGAAGCGATAGAGTATGCACAAAGGCATGGTGTGCCCTTAGGCAGTGTGAACAAAGCCAATATATACTCTCGAGACGAGAATATATGGCATACGAGTCATGAGGGTGGGTTGCTTGAGAACCCATGGAACCGCCCAGATGAGAAGATGTTTTTGCGTACTTGCGCACCTTTAGTAGTGACTGATACCGAAGAAGAGTTGTGCATTCGTTTTGAACGGTCGAAGCCGGTTGCACTAAATGACAATACCATGTCTTTCCGTGAATTGATAGAAGCATTGAATGACATTGCAGGATCACATGGTGTGGGTAGGTCTGACATTGTAGAGACGCGCCTTGTGGGCATGAAAAGTCGCGGAGTATATGAGACGCCGGCGGGCACAGTCTTGTATGAAGCTCTGAGTGAACTTGAAATGATAACTCTTGATAGAGACACCCTTGCTATGAAAAACATGTTGGCATTAAAGTATGCGGAAGAGGTGTATGCAGGTAAGTGGTTTAACCACTTTAGGAAAGCGATGGACGCGTATATGCAAGAAACTTCTCGTTATGTTAGTGGTGAGGTGCGTGTAGTCTTACACAAAGGGCGCGTGCACACCGTAGGGCGCCGGTCAGAGTATTCATTATACAGTGAAGACATTGCATCTTTTGGCGAAAGTAGTTATGACCACCATGATGCTACGGGTTTTATTAACTTGTACGGGCTCAACACAGGTATGCAAGCTATGGTACACGCCGAAAAAGCCTTTGAAAGTACGGAGCAGACGAAGCTGCTAAACGAAATGGCACATTTCTCCAAGAAATAAATAATTTATAAAAAATTAATGATAGTAGAGCACAATGTAAGTGCGTCAAGATTGCTTTTGCTATCTATGACGTCTCTATTTGCTCGTCTTTCAAGATCGGTTTTTACGGTAGTTGGCATGCATGCGCACGGCGAAATTACCCACACAAAGCGTTTAGAATTAACGTGCGCCCACTTTTCGAAGAGACAAGCCACGTTCGCAAAACCCTACGATTACCCGCCTTGTTTCTCAAGTTTTAAAGCAAAATAAGAGGTAGCTGTTGCATATTGCTAGTTTTTTTTATTGTCGAGAGAAGTATATACTGTTTTGAATGCTTTATTGTATTTATTTTTATTCTGATAAAGGCATTCTGCCCAAATAAAAATATATCCATTCTCTGTGAAAACCATTATGTAGTTCACAAATATTTTATTGTTTTTACGTTTATCAATTGCAGCAAATTGTTTTTGCAATCCTTTGTATCCTGCTACCTTAATACTATTTTCCGAATCTATTTCTATTGATTCCATTTCTATATATTCGTTTTTCTGTAATTGTTGTTTAAAAATCTCCTTCCACATTTCTTTCTTTGCTTTCATATTTACATTTTCTGTTAGTGATTTTCCAATGACCATAAAAGTATATTCGTCTGCTTTATCTGATCTTAAAATAACACTATTAGCCGTAATAAGCTCTGATATTTGAAATATTCCCAATTTCTTAATTTCAAAAGGTAACGATGCAAGTTTTTGAAGCGCTATGTTTTCATCATATTGTATAGACAGCAAAGATTTTTTAATTTTTTCACTCAACTCTTCATTGTAATTAGATGGATAAACACCATTTATTATAGCTACTTCATTTACTAAATTTAGCAGTAAAGTCCATTTTTCTATTTTAATGTTGTTTGCTAATTGCTCGAAAAAAAACAATGTGGCTTCTTTTCCATTTAATAGCATTTCTTCTTTTTTTAGAAGTTTCATTTGTTTTGTTTTTAATTTATCTTCAGATGCCAATATCTTTTTTGTTTCATAATAATCTAGCTCTATCAGCGTTGCGAGAATTGATGTGGATTTACCTATAATCACGTAACCTGCAAAATTTTCTGATACAACAAATTCATCAGGTATTTCTATAGTGAGGCGTGTGCCCGGTATAACTTTTCGTGATTCTGAGTCCAATGAGTAACTTGACAAGACGACAGACAAGAGATTTATAACAAGTAAAATTATTTCTTTCATTTCTATCTCCTTAGCTTTAATTGTAATGAACATTATACAATTTATACAAGAAACTACATATTGTTCTGATGGGTAGTTTATAGCTTTTTTTAGAATATTTTTATGATAATAAGCATTATTATTTATATATATGAATAACTTTTTACATTTCAGTACTTGTAATTTTTCGAATATACCCTAAAAAGTTCTTACAATTTCAAACGTTTAAAAATAATTTCAGGAATGCATTTGGCAATGCTCATGATGAAAAACCACATGTATGGAGTGTAGATTATATCCTTACCTCTTGATATAGCCTTGCGTATGTCGCGCGCTACACGCTCTGGTTTTGCAAAAAGGCAACTTTTTTTCAAATGTGCGATCATTGGCGTATCTATGAAGCCAGGCTTGATAGTGAGCACTCTGATGCCTGTAGGCTGTAGGCGATTGCGTAAACCTTGTGCAAAGGTGCTTACCATGGCCTTGGCAGTCCCATAGCTGTAATTGCTTTGACGTCCACGGTCACCTGCAACTGACGAAATAACCGCTATTGTACCTCCGCTGTCTTGTGCTTCCATGATGTTTGCGCAATGCATCATGAAGGACAATACCGACATGCCATTAGTGGTCATAGCGTCTTCTAAATCCGTCCAGTTCCGCTGGCATGTATCTTGGTTAGGCAGTACGCCGTAGGCTATAAGTACTATATCAAAGCGGCTTAGTTCTGCATGAGCTGCATCTAGTGCTGCCTTGTGCTGCGGTATTTTTCGCGCGTCAAATACGCAGTATTGCACTCGCTGTGCACCCCGCACTTGTGCGTCTTGTACTACTCGTTCCAGTTTTTCTTTGTTACGTGCTATCAGGTAGAAAGAGGCACCGTCTTCTGCATACAGTTCTATTGTGCTTTGAGCAACGGCAGATGTTGCGCCAATCACAAGAATGTGTTTCATAAGTTTAAACCTTTGTGCTTGCGCGATACAAGTATTTTTTTTGTGTCCTTGCAGTTTTTTACAACATGTTTATAATCTTATTGTAGCTTGCTTGCGATTTTTTTGGGACCAGGCTATGTTTTTGAGTGTATCGAAGAGTTGACATATTTTATTAAGGCATTCTGAAGTTTAAAAATTTAAGCATAATTTTATTGTGACAAAAAGTGTAGTGTATTATTGCATATATTAAATACGTGCCAAAAATTTCACTTTTTTAAGTCTTTTTTAATATTTATAGTATTCTGTTTATATACGCTATCTTCAGTTTTGTATAAGTGCTTGTGATTAAGCAATGCTATTGGTTATGAGTGTAGTATTGATATAAAAAATATTACAAGTGTTTTATTACATATATGAAATAAATATTATTTTAGCTTGAAAAAGTAGGAAAAATATCTATAATAAGTTATTGGGAATGCTTTGAAGTATAAATCATTACCACTAAGTCTGGTTAATAAGTTAATAAGGAGTTAATCATGAAAGTTATAACCGCAATTTGTGTACTGCTTGTAAGTATTATGTCGTGCGATGAGTTGGGACATCTACTAAATCATACGCAAAATAAAGATGATATAGCGAAAAGAGCTATTTCTGAAAAAAATACAACCCTTGTTATTCCAAAAGGTGTTACGAAGATACTTAAGGGGCAATATGCAAACCGAGGTCTAAAGCGTGTTGTGTTTGAAGAAGGAAGTAAACTTGTAACGATAGAAGAAGGAGCATTTGCAAACAATCAAATTGACAAACTTAATTTGCCTCCAAAGTTAAGAAAGATAGGCAAGAATGCGTTTAAAGGAAATAAGCTTACAGACTTGGCTATACCTGACGCAGTTGTCGAAATGGGTGAAAATGCTTTTGAAGGCAATCCTGTGAAGAGAGTAAAGGTACGCTCTACAAAGGGAATGAAGCGAGCTTTTTTGGAGTTTGTAGCGTCTAATACTGACACCAAGATTGTTGTTGATGAACAGATTGAAGAAGAAGTGAAAGCAGAGATAAAGAAATCAATTCCAGTAATTGAAAAAGCCATCGACAGTTTTGCGAAAAAGGTAAAAAGCGAAGGCGATACGAAAAAACCTAAAGTTGAATCTGATGGACTTAAAGATGAAATTAAAAAAGCGATAAATATGGTAGAAGGAAAACTAGGTAATACCAAATCTGCGTGGGTACTAAATCAAGGCAAGGGGTATGGGGTATGTAGTTTACGTCCTGAGCATTTACGTCTGACACCCCAAAAGCCGACAATGCTTACAAAACCTAATATTCATACTCAAGTTGGACCACCTCGTATAGACTTTATTGAAGTATTCAAGCCATTTCCTCTTTTTAAGGGACGAGTCTATACAGCAGGCGTTCCTATTATAATACTAGTTGTGTTTAATAAAGAGGTACAGTTTGAGGGTAGTCCCTACATCCGATTACGTATAGGCAATAATGATAGGCGTGCTGACATAGATAATGATCCGTTACCCTCAGATGCATTCGCAGATGATGGCTCTTTATTAGGATATGGCCACATTGAGATGCGTGGGAAGTATCTTTCTTTCGTTTATGTGGTACAAGAAGATGATACGGATACTGATGGAATAGAAGTTCTTGAAAACTCTCTCAATCTCAATGGCGGAGATATCAAAGATTTAGAAGGAAATAGCATCATAGCGCCAAACAGATTTAGTAACGTAATACATAGTAGTAAGAGAACTACTTATAAAGTTAGTAATCCTCAAATTAAACCACCTCATATAGTTGATGTTACCGCTCATACTCTTAATGATGAAATTGAGATAGCATTGCATATGAGTACGGAAGTATCTGTACTGGATAATTATAATGGTAAGAGTACGAAGCTACTTTTGCCCCCTATACAAGTTGAATCTAGAACTTACAAACGTTTTGCATTCTTTAATAAAGATAAAAGTACTAAAACAAAACTTGTCTTTACCACTGTTCGACTAGAT
Source organism: Zoanthus sansibaricus (assembly GCA_026122405.2). NCBI lineage: Eukaryota > Metazoa > Cnidaria > Anthozoa > Zoantharia > Zoanthidae > Zoanthus > Zoanthus sansibaricus. Next base: position 35,390 of record JAPEIX020157026.1, read on the forward strand.
AGCGTGCTGGGTAAAATGCTGGGTAAAAACATAGATTTTATTAGAGAGTTTACGTTGCTCAATCATTTTATGATACAAGATAAATACGGTCACTCTTTTAATGGAAAAACTAATTTTGTGCGATTTCAAGAAGGTGAGATTTTTAGAGGATATCATATAAAGAAGAACTAAGCGAGTCTTTATTCTTATGCACTTGTAAAGAGACTTCATGTATTGATTGATGCTGTAGCTATGTAGCTACGGCATTCTTTCGTCAATGAGGCGACTTGATTGCATTGATACTCAATGTTATTGGGAATATGAATAGACTCTATTAAGACAGCGTTCAATGTCGACATAAGCGGATGGAATGTAACGAAAGTTACAAGCCATGGATATTTTGTGAATCGTTTTGTACAAAATTAAGAAACTGCCAAAATTTAGAAAGCCATAAGGCACATCAAACATACATGCAGTTTGTTTTGTGAATTCTAAGGGGAATATACTTAAAGTTCTGTGAATACTTAAGTAAATCTGTTACGAATATTGGGCAAGGTGCACAGCACAAGCGTGTGTATGTGCAGAGTGCTTTTGGACACGCAGCGCTGTGTAGTTTCGTATCTATTTTTTTAATTCCTCTACTGCGTAGTGGGCAAACTTGAGCACGCTGATACCTTAATACTATAAAATTCTTCCTTTTACAAGGTTACAATTTTCTAAAAGTTCTCATTAATTTACGGCTTCACTTGTCAAGGTAGATGCTCTATTGACATAAGGTGTAATATATATCACACTATACATCATAAATATTTGTACTAGAGAGTTTGTACCATGAATAAAACTAAAACACATTATTTCACAGCTATCGGTATCGCAGTCTTGAGCCTATTCTCATGCGATGATAAACCTAAACCATTGAGCTTGGTCTCTCCACCAACCTTTGATATGACAACCGCACCATGGGGCTCGCCCATTACCATTACCAACTATCGATCCACAGGGTATACCTACGCCATTAAAACACGCAAAGCAGGCGTAAGTGTTGTAGGAAATGAAATACAGGCAACACAAAGTGTACGCGATGTTATCGTCATAGTAGCCAGAGATGCCGATGGCACTGCTGCCGAGAGCGACCCTATTTCCTTTACGAGAAAGACTGGCACGCTTATCTTTGCGAATAAAAGTATAAACAAAGCATTTGACCCCTTAGATCGTACATATAAGCAAGAAGCAACAAAAAGTGTAGACGATACAGGGGCTATTCGCTACACAATAATCCCCACGGATGGCGCAGATATAGATCCTATAACTGGTACCGTAACCTTCACCAAAAGAGGCGAGTATACCATTACCGCAACAAAGGCAGAGTCGCTTAGGTATACAGACGCAAGAGGAGCATCGTATGTATTGTGGATAACAACGTTTGCCAAAGTACTGGGCGCATCATCATCAAGTACACGATGGAGTGCGAGAAGTAATTTTCAATCGGTGGTATTTAAGAACAAGTTGTATGTGATGGGTGGATATGATAGTAAGAGAGTCCTAAACGATGTATGGAGTACAGAAGATGGGGTATTGTGGATACGAGAGAGAGCTAATGCAGGATGGAGTAATACGAATATTTTTCAAGCAGTGGTATTTAAGGACAAATTGTATGTGATGAATGAAGTTAAAATTGGGGGTGGTAATGAAAAAAAAGAAATATGGAGTACAGAGAACGGCAGCAGCTGGACAAAGGTAAGCACCACTGGTTTACAATGGCGTGGGAGGTATAGTTTTCAAGCGATAGAATTTAATAACAGGTTGTATGTGATAGGTGGATTCGGTGATACTGGTCACCTAAATGATGTATGGAGTACAGAAGATGGGGTATCGTGGACACAAGAGACAGCTGATGCAGGATGGAGTGCGAGAAGTGGATTTCAAGCGTTGAAATTTAAGAACAAGCTGTATGTCATGGGTGGATTTAATGGTAGTGGTACGCTAAATGATATATGGAGTACGGAGAATGGCAGCAGCTGGACACAAGTAAGCGTTACTGGTAGGCAATGGGATAAGAGGTATGGATTTCAAGCAGTGGTATTTAGAAAAAAGGTGTATGTGATAGGTGGAAGTGGTAGTAGTGGTAGACTAAGCGATGTATGGAGCACAGAAAATGGGGTATCGTGGACACGAGAGACAGCTGATGCAGGATGGGGTGCGAGAACTAACTTTCAAGCGGTGGAATTTAAGAACAAGGTATATGTGATGGGTGGATTTGATAATAGTTTTAAGAGGCTAAACGATGTATGGAAAGTAGCAGTGTTCCGTTAAGCGTACAATCGAAGTATATCGTTTGTAAAAGCGTGTGTATGTGCAGCGCGCTTTCGCATTTATTTTTTCTAATATTCCTTTATTATGTAATCGGCAAATTTAAAGCCCGCTAGTATCGTAACGCTATAAGAAATTCTTCTTTCATAACTACGTAATCCTTTAAAGACTCTCTTATTTAATTTACGACTTTACTTGTCAAATTAAGCACTCTATTGACACAAGGTATAATATATGTCACACTATACATCATAAATATTTGTACTAGAGAGCGTGTACCATGAACAAATTTAAACTATATTATTTCACAGCTATCCTTATCGTAGTCTTGAGCCTATCCTCATGCGATGATAAACCTAAACCATTAGGCTTGGTTTCTGCACCAACCTTTGATACAACAACGGCACCATGGGGCTCGCCCATTACCATTACCAACTATCGATCTACAGGGTATACTTACGCCATTAAAACACGCAAAGCAGGCGTAAGCGTTGTAGGAAATACAATACGCGCAACACAAAGTGTACGCGATGTTATCGTCATAGTAGCGAGAGATGCCGATGGCGCTGCTGCCGAGAGCGACCCTATTTCCTTTACGAGAAAGACTGGCACACTTACCTTTGCGAATAAAAGTATAAACAAAGCATTTGACCCCTTAGATCGTACATATAAGCAAGAAGCAACAAAAAATGCAGACGATACCGGGGCTATTCGCTACACGATAACCTCAGCGGATGGTGGGAGTGCAAGTATAGCTGATGATGGTACTGTAAACTTCACCAAAAGAGGAACCTATACTATTACCGCAACAAAGGCAGAGTCGCTTAAGTATACGGACGGAAGAGGTGCATCGTATGTATTGCGGATAACAACGTTTGCCAAAGTACTGGGTGCATCATCATCGAGTACACGATGGAGTGCGAGGAATAGATTTCAAGCGGTAGTATTTAAGAACAAGCTGTATGTGATGGGTGGGTATGATAGTAAGAGGTCACTGAGCGATGTATGGAGTACAGAAGATGGGGTATCGTGGACACAAGAGACAATTGATCCAGGATGGTCTGTGAGGAGTAATTTTCAAGCAGTAGTATTTAAGGATAAGTTCTATGTGATGGGTGGATATAGTACTTTTTTGATTGGTACTACCCATGATATATGGAGTACAGAAGATGGGCGCAACTGGACACAAGTAGGGGTATCAGGTCGATACTGGAATCAGAGAAGTGCTTTTCAAGCGGTGGAATTTCAGAACAAACTCTATGTGATGAGTGGACAAACTAATAGTGGTCGTAAAATAAAAAGTGTATGGAGTACAGAAAATGGAGTATCGTGGACACGAGCAACTGACCCAGGATGGAGTGGGAGGAGTTATTTTCAAGCAGTGGAATTTAAGAACAAGCTCTATGTGATGGGTGGAGAAACTGATAGTGGTCGTAAAATAAAAGATGTATGGAGTACAGAAGATGGAGTATCGTGGACACGAGCAACTGACCCAGGATGGAGTGGGAGAGATAGTTTTCAAACGGTGGTATTTAAGAATAAGTTGTATGTGATAGGTGGGTATGATGGTAAAAAGACACTAAGCGATATATGGAGCACAGAAAATGGGGTATCGTGGACACAAGAGACAACTAATGCAGGATGGGGTGCGAGAACTAGCTTTCAAGCGCTGAAATTTAAGAACAAGCTCTATGTGATAGGTGGATATGATGGTAAGAAACTACTAAACGATGTATGGAATGTAGCGGTATTCCCTTAAACGTATAATGGAGTATATAAACTCTACAAAAGCGTATTTTTAATGTGCGGCGCGACTCTACTATTGACGTCCACCATTTTGGAATCAAGTTATTTTGAGAGGCATCAGCAAGAAAATCTAAATGCCTTGAAATGCTACTAAAGCAAAAAATACAAAAATTGTAGGCAGGGTAATTGAACAATACCGTAATGATCTAGATATGTGAAATTACTCAAAAAAAATTAAAAGCCAGTAATGTTTTGATTAACTAGTATCATAACGATTGGGAACAGAATTTTCGCGCATGCATTTTCTATAATAGAATTATGGATGTCATAAAACAGTTGCTTAAGAATATATATTCTAATACACAGAAAGCGAATGCATGGCAGAGTCTTTTAGAAGCATATAGTGCTAAATGGAGAGCGTTGCAAGAACGCGTACCAAAGAAAGATGTACTCGATATATGCGATGAAACGCTTGCCGTGCTTATAACGTATGGAGACAGCCTTATCAGTGAGCAAGGCGAAAAACCGTTACAGACGCTATGTAATTTTCTACGTGAAGAGACTCACGGGCTTATTTCCGGTGTGCATATACTGCCTTACTTTCCATATACGTCCGATGATGGGTTCTCGATAAGCGACTATAGGCAAGTGCGTGAGGACTTAGGAGATTGGAATGATATTCAGAGCATTGGAGAGCACTTTGTCCTCATGAGCGACTTGGTACTCAACCACTGTTCAAGTAAGCACGCATGGTTTGAAAAGTTTTTGAATGCGAAAAAACCCTATAATGAATTTTTTATAACCGAAAATAAGAACACCGACCTTTCGCATGTAGTGCGCCCGCGCCCACATTTTGTTCTAAGCGAGTATGAGACTGTGGAAGGCTTGCGTCACGTATGGACAACCTTTAGTCGCGACCAAGTAGACTTGAACTACGCAAACCCGCAAGTTCTCTTTGAAATGCTGGATACGATGATGGAATATGTACAAGTGCAGAAGTCGCGCATTATACGTTTGGATGCCGTGGCCTACTTGTGGAAAGAGCGCGGCACATCTTGTATACATCTTAAAAAGACGCACCTTGTGGTGAAACTCATGCGCGCCTTGCTAGACGAGTTTAAAACTGGGGCTGTACTTATTACTGAAACTAACGTACCTCATGAAGAAAACATATCGTACTTTGGAAATGGTGACGAGGCACATATGGTTTATCAATTCCCTCTACCACCTCTGTTGTTGCACGCCTTTGTACAAGAGAACACTCAATACTTACAGAAGTGGGCAGAAAATTTGCCACAACCGCAAAAGCAGGAGAAGAAAACTTATTTTAACTTTTGCGCTTCTCATGACGGCATAGGTATTACACCCACACATGGCATAATACCACAGGCAGAACGTGAGGCATTGATTGCCCGCGTTAAAGAGCGTGGGGCACATATTTCGTACAAAGCTACCACAGATAATAAGATACCTTACGAAATAAACGTAAATTATCTCTCGGCGCTTGTGAATCCGCAGTCTGATACAAAGAAAAAGGCGCGCGCCTTTCTTGCCTCACAAAGTGTGTTGCTTGCTATGCCCGGTGTGCCGGGAATATACATACACAGTTTGCTTGGCAGTGAAAACTGGAGTAAAGGCGTAGAAATGACGGAGGTAAAGCGCAGCATAAACCGAGAAAAGTTAGCGGTTTCTGCGGTGCGACGCGACTTAGCAGATAAAAAAAGTTTACGTTACCATGTTTTTCACGGATACTTGAAGTTGTTGCGCGCGCGACGCAAAAGCAGAGCATTTGCGCCGTATGCACCCTTGCAAGTTTTGCCTAGCAGTAAAGAAATTTTTGCCTTTGTACGCGGCGCCCACGGTGCAGAGCGCGTGTTATGCCTAGTCAATGTCAGCGGCAATGCTATTTCGCAACACATAGATGCCGAACTTTTTGCGTGGAAACAAGGGTGTACAGACCTTTGCACCGACAACACAGTTTTTATAACCATAGACAAAGATGCCTCAGGCAAGCCAGTTGCACTCTTTAACCTAGAACCCTACGAAGTTTTGTGGCTTCAAGAAGGGTACGACAATAAAGTACAGCAAAAACAACAGACATAACCTTTAGTGTTCATTTATGACCTTAGGAAAAGATTTAGAGACAAAAAAGTATTCCTATAAACTATTCTGATTTAATTGATATATTGTCTCATGAAGAAACAAATAAAAGCCTGAAAGCCAGTGCATACTCCTCTCAACAATAAAGAAAGCAGAAGAATATGCCATTGGACTTTTTCGCAGATACTTCCTAAAACATACCGACCTTATCTACCATACATCCACATAGGTTGCCTATATGTAAATATGCGATGTATAATCGTTCGCAAAAACACCTTCGCTTCTGCTCACCTCTATTGCACTTCATACTTGAAGCAGAACATTTACCCACGCACATTATGGTATTATTCAAGTAATGCTTGTGTGCAATATAGGAAATACAAACATCACGATGGCTTTTTTTCATGACGGTACATGGAGCAATATATATCGAGTCTCATCACAGGATACGCACAGTTGTGACGAATACAGGACGATATTGACTGCTATATTGCCCCCTACCTCACTTGCATGTTGTAGGGCTGTAGCTGCTGCTTCTGTAGTACCGGCGCTCAACACATCTTTTTTTGAAGCACTGCGTCTTATAACACAGCGCACTGTGCTTGTAGTAGACCATAAGTTACGCAGCCCCATACGCATGGTACCACCACAGCTAGGGCATGATTTATTTGCAAATGCCGTAGCATCTTTTGTCGCTAGCCCTTCACAAGCCAGCATAACAGCGGACTTTGGCACAGCACTTACCCTAACCGCAGTGAGAAAAAATGGCGAAGTTGCAGGGGTAAGTATCAGCCCTGGTTTGGGCATCGCACTACAAGCACTCGCAAACAGCACCGCTCAGCTTACAGAAATATCATTAAACATGCCACAGAGTGCGCTGGGCACTACCACAGAAGACGCCATTAATGTCGGACTCATGCTGGGCTATCGTTATTTAACGCGCGGCATTGCTTCGCAAATGCAGCAAGAACTAGGCGGAGAAGTGCGACTTTTTGCTACTGGTGGCTTTGTAAAGAATATAGCACCTGCTTGTGATATATTTGATGTCATAGACACTCATCACACGCTCAACGGCATACGTATTATCGCAGAACAAAATTTCTTAAGGTAGCAGAGAGTTTAAGCGTGATACCGCATGCATGTACGCTCATTGGGTTTAGGCGACCGCAACACATATACGATACCCTTGTTGCACTTGCAGCGAATTATAACATAGGAGAGCTACCATTATATGTGTTCATAGACGGTCCACGCGGTGAAGAAAAAAACAATGCAGATGAACATGCTCAAGTTCAGTCAGTGCGGCGCGTATGCAAAGACTTTCCGTGGGCGGGCAAAAAGGTAATACATGCTGCACATACAAACAAAGGTCTACAACGCAATGTGCGCTACGCCATTGACACCACCCTTGCAGACTACGAAGCCACTGTAATTGTAGAAGACGATATTATCACAAGCCCGTACTTCTACAGTTTTACCTCACAGGCGCTTGAACGCTTTAAGAACATAGAAGAAGTCGCTGCAATATGTGCGCACTGCTACCCCTATAAGAGAACGCACTTTAACCCCAGTGCGCCTTATTTTCTTAGGCACTTTGCCTGCTGGGGCTGGGCTACATGGCGGCGCGCATGGGAAGGCGTATGCTGGGAAACCGAAAGACTTATTGCGAGACTTGCAAACACCAAACGTACAAAAGAACTGGACTTTGGCAATTCGCGCTGGGTCAGTGGCATATTGGATGCACAGCACAATGGATACATAAACACTTGGGATGTACAAACAGGTATTTCATTTTTTTTAAACAACCAGCTGTGTCTCTACCCTTCGGAAACGCTCACCAACAACACAGGGTGGCGTGCAGACGGCTTGAGTACCCATGTAGTTACTACCATAAACCCTAATGCACCCTTAGCATACACCGCCCTTGCGCTGCCACAAGACTTACAGGTTACTGAAAACCCTGCAGCGCGTCGTGCATATACGCGGTTTGTTTGTCCATTAAAAACACGCATAAAAAACTACGGCGTAAATTCTCTGAGATGGCTCAAAAAACGTCTCACATCATTTAGTAAGACTGTTATCACGCGACCAAAAAAACAAAATTGAACCCTAATTTAAGACTCTATCTTGCTTCGTTTTGCCATTATTTTGCATTCTATGCCAGTACAATCAAGAGCAAAAAAAGCATCATCTAAATAATATAGTTTAAAGGCAGACGTTCTTGTATATGAGATCCTAGCGAGTACCTTGCATACAACCACAGTAATTAGAAAACCCTGTTGATTTTCTTATAGTATGTTGTTACGATGGTACTTGTGTTACCATCTTCATCTAAATACCCTCTCCTCATACTCTGCCTCTCTCTTCTCTTCACACTCCTCTCTTGCGAAGGAGAATGGTCATATACCGTTGTCTACCCTCCTCCACACATCAAGTCCGCTGTCTTTAAGAAAACGTCCGTCTTCATCACATGGTCCATGCAACAAGTCGAAGATGTACTCTTTCGATACAACCTCTCATGGCACAACAAAACCACCGCTGTCACACAAACACTATTCATAAACCCATCCAACGTCAAAACA
>JAPEIX020157027.1:0-15882 GCA_026122405.2 Zoanthus sansibaricus
TACATTTCATTTTTTGCGTCCCAAATTATTTTTTTGCGTAAAATACGCAATATTTTGCGTTAATGAAAACCCTGAAATGACCTTTTTTAAGACATTCAGGCTGTGATTAAAAAAAAGAATCAGTCTTCATTTAATAAAATGACTGGAACAGAAACTTCATAGCTGGTGATGAGAGTAAAACTGAACAATAAAGAGTATAGTTTATAAGTATAACATATTAATTAACTTTTAATCACAGTTATATAAATTGCATTCAAAACACACATTTGCATAATTCATTGCAGTTGTATTGATTTCATATTATTTAAAAATTGTTTGAAATAACTACATGTTGTATCCAAAACATTAAATAAATGTCTGCATTCAGTTGCAAGTTGCATCTAAAACAATTAAATAATTATAATTAATTTGAGTACCTCCTTTGTTGGCTTGCGACAATCAAACAACCCAGCCATTGTAAGAAGCTTTCGTTCTTCACCAAGAGTTGTCTCTCTTTTATGTTCTCCTTTATCATCTGGTCTGTCTGTTTTAAACTGAATATAATATGGTTGTTTTGTTCCGCTCTTTTGATTCTGCTGCCATTCGTAGAAACTACATATAATTAGAAATTCAAATATAAGTTAGAGTATTGCCATACATTTAACATTTTGGTCAGGGAGAGAGACGTGATATAATGTAGAATCACCAGTTCAGAATTAATGCGCCTGAAAAAATTGAAAAAAGTTGTGATACAAAACTAATTTCGATTCTGAGCCGGTGATTCCATATTATATTGCCAGTGTTGGGAGAAAATATATTTCTCATTTTGGCTCCGTGACTGCACCACTCCGCCAATATGGAATATATTTTCTCCCAACTAGCCAGCAATATAATGTGGAATCACCGGCTCCGAATCATAATTAGTTTATAATAAATTGTACTTTTCTCAACTTCACAAACTCAAAAAAAACACAAATCCCAATCCTCAGTTATGAATGTGTTAAGACACTTCAAACCATTAAATTGCCTATGACACAACTTTTTTAATTTTAAAATGAAGATTCTATGTGAATTATTGTCAAAAAGTTTGAGTTGTTAAAAAAGTAACCATTGATAGCTTTTGGCAGGGTGTTTGTAAAACCTGGATCGGATCATCGGATCGGATCATCGGATCGGATCACCGGATCGGATCACCGAATCTGTCAAAAAAAAAAAATTGCAAAAAAAATGAAAATATTAGAAAAAAATTGCAAAAAATTAAAAATTAAAATAATAATGACAAATGATAATCTGCTCTCAAATAAATGATTACTAAAGGGAACTTTGTTTTTTACTAAAAAGAAAATTAAAAACATCAAAATGAAATACCAATAATTCAGCACCCGCTCGAAAAAATGAACTTAACGCGCCCTAAAAGTTGGAGACTGGCACGCGATAAATATAGACAAAATAGATTTGAACCAGATGAATACTGTACATGTCAGCGCACCTATTTTTATCTGTCAACCAATCAGCTTTCCTGTTGCACGTGATTTCAAATTACGTGAATGTGATGCTTGTCACACGACCTTGAAGGTGAACATTGCTGCATTTGATTTTCGATTTATTACTTTGAATAGTTGTACTGGAAACTTAAGGGGTATAAGGCAAAAAATTCAAAAGCTCATCGAAACACTAAATTTCAGATTACTTTCTTTATATTACATTTAAAGGATTAGTTAAGTGTCGAAGGAGGCAAACGTTTACAAAAAATTTTGCTATAAATGTCGGAACAATAAAAATGATCTAATTGATTTAAAAACAGTCAAAAATTAAAACATTATTAAAGGTGGGGGCGTGAGGGACCGCCAAATACTGTACATCAGAAAAAAGGAAAATGCCGCAATACCGTGAATGAAAGTCTTCAGTACCGTGATACCGAAAAATAAAACCTCCAAATTTACCTAACTTCTGTTTTAACACTTGTACAACTGGGACCAGTACCAGAATACTACATGTAGCTTCCATTTTGCACATAGATTGATGTCACGCGCCAAATGTGTTTCAGATTTTGAAGTTATTTACTTCTTTAGTTTACTAGATAATTCAACATGCATGTAAGCAATATCGCCTGAAATATGTCAAAAGCAGGAACTGCAGAGCAAGTTTCAGACTGTGGGAGCTTTTTCCTGAGCGCTGTGTTTTTTAGTCTAAAGGGGGTCATATTTTTGATAATTTTAGGTTTTGGAATCGGTAGAAATGTATTGATAATTATAAAAAATGGTTGTGAATCTATATAAACTGAAGTGCTTTATAAACACCAGGCCCCGGTTGTTCAAAGAGCGGATAACTTTATCCAGTGGATAGGGCTAACCACCGGATAAATTCGCTATCCAGTGGATAGTTATCCAGCGCATAAAAAGCTGTTGCAGAACGTACGGATAGCGAGCCGTTTAACTATCCGACAGCTAAAGCGCTATCCAGGCAGTTGCCATAGTGATAAGCTTTCGCGTGATAATCAATATGGCGGAAAATGTTGCACCTTCTCCCGCAAAGCGCGCAAGAAAACCCAATTTTACCCCCGCAGAGTGCGCTGTTATTTTCGAAGAAGCGGAAGAAAACATAAATGTCATCAAAAGTAAATTTTCGTCGACTTTGACGAACAAAAACAAAAGTAGGGTGTGGGAAGAAATAACAAACAAAGTAAATGCCCTCGGCGTTTGTAAGCGGGATGTTATGGACGTGAAGGAGAAGTGGAGAAGTATGGTGAGTTCGGCCAAAAAAGAGCACAACAAGTGTGCCGTCTCCCGCAAAAAGACCGGCGGGGGAAAACAGCCGGACTCACCCAAGGGCACCTCAAAAAAAATTATTCAGCTGTTCGAAGAGGACCCAGCATTTAGCGGCATTCCCGGTGGTGTTGATTCCGGTAAGTAAATGTATTAACGTTTACAAGTTATTGCTTAATACAGACTGCGTTGGAGCTAGCAAAGGTTAAAATCGTGAAACTATGTATGGAAAAGCAAAGTTACATAGTTCAGAGATGATAGTGACCTTGTATAGAAAGACAATCCCGAGTATTCGTCCTTTCGATGAGCATACATTTCCACCCGGCCCCGGAATGAATCGATCGAATAAAATGCTAGACATAAGCTTATATAACTAAGCTACCCTTGTTTTGTTGCAGGACAGTATTTTCAAACGTTAATGCCTCAAGTTTATATTAATGGTCGTATTGTTTTATTTGTTATTCTTGTGAGGAAGCTCAACCTTTTAAAGCTGACTTTGTGTTATGAAAACAAGACTGTTTCCTCAGAGGTCCGCATTCCCTTTATAAATGGCCGGCAGCCGGTCAAAGTTGTAAAAACACTAAATGGCCTGCAGTCCGATATTTCCTTGGCAAATTCAGAAAAACTGAGGAATTTATGATATTTTCAACAAAAGACGACATTTACAGACTTAACTATCGAAGTAACCGTTAAGAAAGCGATGCAGTTATCAAAGTACAAATCGTCTAAATGACCGGCAGCCGGTCAAAATCTTCAAGCCTAATAACAAACGTCCATATTCCTTGACTCCTAGCCCTAATCCCTAACCTAAAACACACTAAATCTCCCCGAAGTACCAAGTCTAAGGAAAACAAAGCCCTTGAAAGGGAGCCCGAATCGGACTGCCGGCCATTTAGTGTTTTTACAACCTTGACCGGCTGCCGGCCATTTAGACACTTTGAACAAATTATGACAATTATTGCATGCAGCAGTTTGCCAAATGCATGGTATGTAAAACATCGCCCCCTTTTTTCTATGATTGTCAAACGAAAAATTTAAAATAATCCATGCTTATGATAACAAATGTATAGCTGAAATTAATAGGAGTGTTTATCTTAATGTATTTGTGCCAATATTTGCATGCAGCTCAATTTTCAGAGTCAACAATCAATGCAGAGGTCCTTGAGCTATTCAGTGGAGTCAGTGAAGAAAATGCCACCAATGAATCCAGTGGTCAGTGTCCCGCTGTCCCTGATCTGGTACATGTATCTGGTTCTAATACAGCCATACCTGATCATGGGCTGGATGCCACTTCTGAAGCACTGCCATTAAAACTGCTTAAACAACCAAAGAATACAAAGAAGAAAGTCACAATTGATGAAATAAATGAAATGCATCTGGCTGTTCTCCAAAAAGAACAAATCAAACTGGACTTAGAAATTGAAAACTTACACCTGAAGAAACGGGAAATCATGTTGAGGATTCAGGAGCTGGAATCAAAATCAAATTTATTGTCCTGCTAGAATCGACTTGCATGACTTAATCTAAATCCACCACAGTCCGACAGGTGGGAATATAATAAACAAGGTGGGTGCAAGGATTGTTAACATAATTGAAATAAACCAATATTTGGTTTATTACAGTGCAGAAAGGTTTTAAAATATTTTGGTTCTATTTCAGAAGTCGTGTAGTTAGATAAAAACAAGTCAACAGCTTATATATCAATGCTATTTAGGTATGTGACAAACAATAATCATACAGTTCAATGAAAAATATCTAACTCTCTAGAGATTTTGATCCCCTCATTAATGCAAGGGTCTAAGTTCTTGATGTAGAAAGCTTAAAGAAATGCTAATTGCGACCAATTGTCATTACTGTCATTAGATGTCTTTGATCTGTTTGATTGAATCATGTTATGTAATTGCTTGTTTATATGCCTAATTAGCATTGATGATATATAAGCTGTTGATTTGTTTTGATCAAATTACATGACTATGACTCTGAAATAGAACCGAAATATTGTAAAAACCTTTCGGCATTGTAATAAATCAAAACTTCAAAGCTTTTTGATGATGTTAACAATCCTCAGACTCATCTTGTTTATGTCAAATGTCATCTAAACCTTTGCAATTTAATGAAATATATCTCATGCATAAACCACTGTAACATTAATCAAGTGTCAATCATTTTAGGTGTACTGAGGTACAACCTTTTACTCTTGAGAGAAATTGGTGCAAAAAATAGTAGTTTAAGCATCAATTACACTGCATATATCAAGTGAAAGGGTGTGTGGAATCAAGCTTTTATTGACTTTTGGACTTTTGAGGTAGTCAGGATTGAAATACCTACTATAATTTTACTACTTTTGTTTAGACAACAGTAGAAACCAAAGTAAACAGTAACGATTTCTTGTTGGTATTTCAATCCTAGCTACCTCAAAATTTTCCAAAAGTCACTTAGGGCTTTATTCCATGCAGCTATTCAAGTAAAAAAAATTGCAATGGTTTTGACTTTCTTTATGTGTCAGCTTACCATATTTTTATACCCCTAAATAACCGGAGTTCAACTACACTTGAAGTCCCCATGTTTGTTGAAAACAAGTTAATTGACTAATTAAGATTGCAAAGTTTGGCAGTGGATACCAGTATATCTCAAATGAAGAAGCAGTTTATTCACATTATGGTCTTTTTTCTTCTCTTGCTTGCTTTTAGTTTGTTGTGCCAATGTTCAAAATATTAAACTTTTCTACACACCTATATCAGCTTGATGCTTTGAAATGATGTTGTCTTTTACTGCAACATAACGTTTGTTGTTACTATTGGCAATGAGACCCAAAAGCAGTTGAGGATAAACAGAGAAGACCATTATCATTATTAGTGCATTGTATACAGTGTATCTGATACATCTACCTCGATGATCTTCATTTTTAAGTTTTACTTCAATGAAAGTTTATTTAATAACTTTCTATGATTGATGAAGGGTTGAGTCAAATTTTAAAGTTTCTTGGATTCATTAATATGTATATATATTTACATCAATAATTAAATATTACATTTGAATCTCATCCTTTATTTAGGAAAAATGAGAACATTGTTATAAAATGTATTTCAGTTTTAAGTTTGACCATTGTTATAACTCAAAGGGATAAATGTGGATGCCTGAAGCAGTCATGTAATGTTATATGTATTTTACCGGTACATGCTCTGACTAACATTACTGTAATAAACAAAATAATATTGAAGTCATCCATTTTTGGAAACTGATTACAAGAGCACTCAATGTGGTGAGCACCTATCTGCTAGGTAAACAGAATTGCTACAGTACATCAACTTCTGACCCATAAAGATAGTTGTTGTCAAATGATACTACTACAATACTGTTATATTGAGTTCTAAAGTAAAAAGACCCCTTACTGAAGACACAAATATCTTGTTGACAATATAACAACATGACTCCCACTCAGTAAATGTACTGAGGTTTCAGAGTTATCAAAATGCATAGTTTACATTTTTTCTTGAAACAAGCAATAGACTTGCCAAAAAAAACACAATCACAAGCAAGTCTTTCTATTATAATAATGTCAAACTCAAAAACAGGTACTCTTGAGCAATTTCACTAATGACTCACAGGTGTTGCTGGCAATGAAATAATGTGATACAGAAGAGGATTGCTTAGACACCAAACAGTGCTCATAAAAATACCATTAAAACCAACAAGCTGACCGTTCATTTTTTCCAACACCAACACCATACACTGAGAGGAGCATAAAACAGTTGACTGATTATCAGTCACATCCTACTTATAAGTTCTACAATAATCATAACAATAGGTCAGATTCATATAATTTATTAGAGATAAAATAAGCGAGAATAAATAAGTAAGGATAGAAAGATTCAGACTTGCAAGTTGCAAGGGAAACGTTACAAAATACAGTGGCTTGTAACCAAAAAAACTAGGAAACAGGAATGAAAATCACAAGATGATGTCTCTAAAAATTAACACCTAAACAATATGAGCTTGAAACTCTGCATGGCAGCAAACTTTTATCCACTTTTTTTGATTTCTGAAAGAGTTTCATGAAACTGGCTGAATCATTGTGAAAGGAAAGGGGGGTCACATAACAAGCTGTTAAAAAGTCTCCTTCATGCACTTCTACACTGACAGTTTCCCTAGAATGATTTCTATGCTTTTGACATGAGAATGCCAAAGGTTGTCTTCACAACATGGTTTATAAGTTCAACTGATTTATAACAATGTAGTAACAAAAATATTTCTTTAAAATGTGTCCTATGCAGTGCACATCAGAGACCTTGTTCCCAAGTCCTTGCAGCCTATCCCCTTCTGTTTCAGATATAAAAAAGTCAGATAAAAACACAACGGCAACTGTACATGGAGGAGTAAGGAGCTAGGGCATAGGCATATGGGAACCTTAAAACTTGGAGGGGGAGTGAGAGCAGTGTCCAGGGTGGTGGCCTTCTTGTCCCCCAAAAATACACATTGCATAAATTGGTGGGTGTTTATGTTGGGGTGCAAATGGACTCAAATTGCATTAAAAACAAAATTGATATCTTCACAATTTTCACATCTAATGAAACTGAAATAATGCCACAAATACTTATTTTGAAACCTTACATACTCTGTAACCTGGATAATTTGACAGCCTATTCACTGCTCGATCAGGTAAAATCTGAAACTTAGAAAAGAAAACGTCAATTCTTCCTCAAATCTGGGAATGGGAATGATATCCACACCCTGAATTTACACAATACACATTTAAATTTAACAAATGTGTGGCTTTTTCCGAGCAGAACACCTGGATCCCTAATATCATTTGACATTGAGTCCCTTTTGCCCAAAACATTTCACAATTTTTTGAAACTAGGCCTCCCCCCAGGCCTGTATGCATATGAGCTAGAGGATCTAAGGGGATCCACAGACAAAGATAAACATTTAAAAATAAGTGTTACTTATGTGCTGTCTGACAGCGTTACCAGTTTCACGGCCATGGTACTGGCTGTGCAAGTCAGCAGCGCATCCATCATCTTCCATGTCACAATCTTCAGGATCTGGTTCCCCAAGACACACAGAAATGTTGTGCAAAATGCAACAAGCTGCAATGATAGTGCAAACCCTGTCAGGAGCCATCCTCACTTCTGAGTGAAGGACATGGAATCTTCTTTTCAGTAAACCAAAAGTCCGTTCAATTATGCACCGTGTTACTTTGTGAGCCCTGTTAAAATTTTCCTCTTGCTGTGTTTTGGGGTTGAGGTACGGTGTCATAAGAAATGGTGAGCAGGCATAGCCACTATCCCCAAGTAGCACACCATCTGTTAAACCTGTTCCTTCAAGGTGATTCCCTATGGCTGACGTTCTAAAAATGTGACTGTCATGTGCTGAACCTGGCCATCTAGCCACAACATTTGTGAAAAGTCCTGCAAAATTCAATTACATTTATTTCGATTCAAAATTGTTTTCACGTCCAATATAGAATTTCCAATTAACAGATTTCAGATGCAATTCTTGTAATATAATTATGAGACTCAGACACACAACACAGCATAAATATAAGAGTTTCAATGGAAATGTCATGATCAAAATGGGAATGCAACAGTTCTAGATATGGAAAAGAAATTCAAGAAGAACTGTTATAAACAATTGTTAGATTCACATACACACTCTTATTTTTACAATAACTGCAGAAATTCTTGTGCTCTCATTGATAATTTTCATGAATATCATCATAACATTGTCAAAGTAGCTGTGGATCTACTGCTACTATGTCAATGTTATGAATAACAGAACAGACGCATGGAAAACTGATGTAATTTTTTTTTTAATTTAGGCTGTTTTACACAACTGAGTGTCCACTTATGAAAATGTCCGAAACATTCACTTGAAGTTTACAACTAATTTTTATGTCTTCAATTTAGTAAAAGAAACTAAAAAGTAAAAAACCGAACACTTCGTCATCAGAGCTTGGGGGACCTGTTGTGTCCCACCAATCTAAAACTGTTCTCCCATAATACAAAATTGCTCCAAAATAAGGCAATCATTTAATTGTGGCACTACCCAATTCATGTTGTCAAAATGAACGTGTTCTGAACTGAATGAGCTAGCTGCTGGCATTGATCTAAGTATGACTTAAAAAAATCAAACCCTGTCAAAACTATCTAAGATCTCTAAAAGTTATCCTTTTTCTGTGAAACTTCAAGGTACCCCTGTGCCTGAATTTAAACCATATAAAACGAAGCCCAGTGGCGAGAAAGTGTTCTGTGAATTAGTACACCAGAGAGTTCAACCGAAAGCAAACAAACGTCGTCTCCCATGCTGTAGAACAAGTAAAATGATCGTCTTGGAGTCCCCAATTCCTGCGGCAAAAATCTCATTTCTGACTTTCACAAACAGAATCGAGTACAGCTAACGGGTCAAACAAAAACGAAAACTTCAAAACGAAAACACTTCGAAAGAAGCAATGTGGGTTTGCATGACATGTTCCGATCGCATGTTTGATCACATGTTTTACTGAAACCAATCACTTACAGTCTCCTCATGGCGTGACAGAAAAGCGTTACACATTGAATGCGAAATTTCTCTGCTATCAAAAACATCTATGGTGTAACTAGCAAGAGCTAATATGCACATGAGAGGGCTAAGCTTATTTATTGATTTTAAATTGATTATATTGATGTTAAAACAAGCATTTAGTGCTGGGCATATCTACTTACCTCGATGATCGCAGATTGCCTGTACGTTGATTGAATGGTATCCTTTTCGGTTCACGTAGTCTGGTTCATTTTCATGAGGGGCTGTTATCCTCACGTGAGTGCCATCAATGCATCCAATGGCACAAGGAAAACCGCCAACCCGAAACAGACCCTGCTTGATTTCGTCTCTTTCAGCTCTAGTTGACGGAAATCTAATGAAATCGCCTAACTTCGCAGCTAAGGCTTGTGTGACACGACGTACCACTCGGCTGACAGTTGATTTGTCGAAGCCTAAAAAAGTATCTCCGATTACCTGGAGAAACGAACCCGAAGCCAAGAACCTTAGGGTTACCAAGACTTGCATTTCCGCAGAGACAGAATGGTTTCGATTTGTGTTCGGCGTAATTTCGGTAGCTACAAGTTCGACGATGTAGTTAATTGCTCTTTTTCCGAAACGATATCTGGATCTGAGCTCACAGTCGGTATACGACTCTAGTGGATCGAGCTGTCGGCGATAAATTCTCCTCTTTCTAGGACGTTCGTTGTTTGACAAATTACTCTGAAGGAGATGTAACTGACGAGCGGCCGCCATTTTTTTTACGTTTATCCGGCGGATAAAAATTTATACTACCTACCTTACCACGGATAAATTTATCCACTGGATAGTGCCTGGATAGCGCTATCCAACCTTTCAGCAACCGAGTTGACGCAATCGGATAAATTTTATACGCTGGTTAGCGATTTATCCGCTGGATAAGAGTTATCCGCTCTTTGAACAACCGGGGCCAGAAGGTTAAACGAGATAGGAAGCTGCCCAAAGAATATATATTGTTATTTTACTTAACAATTAGATAACGAGGTTAAGCTACTGTAATCATTTCCATAAATATGCAATTTTAAAAATAGATTAGGTACAATCACAAGAAATATATTTTAAAAAAGAGTTAAAAAGAAATATTACAAAATTACAACGGGATCAAAATGAAAAAAAAAATTACATAATTTTGAAATATATATAATATGTATAGCTTTAGTATAATTTAAGTATGATCTCTGAAAGAATGACACTAAGAATTCATTTTTTTACTTTATTCTGTCTCTGTTTAAACTATTACTTAAATTCGTCTCGCAGTTCATGCTTTGTTTAATCCTAACTGAAATATGCATACGTTACCCTTCTTTCATGTCACTTTATCACTTAACGAAACCGCAACTTTTAAAAGGCTGAAAAACTGGCATGTTAGTTTTTATGTGGCAAATAAAAATTGTCACATACAGAAAATTGTCCGTGTAGACGAAACAACACACAAAACTGGCAATTTTTTTATGTCAACCGTAGACCCCAGTCTCCTATCGTTTGTTTTGAAATAAAAATTTCTTGCGTGTAGACGGGGCTTAAACTATCAGATAGATAAAACTTGTCACACAAAACTTGACCGTGTAAAGGGGGCGTACCCAAGCAAATAAAAATTGTCAAATAAAACTTTATATCTGACCTAAAGAGAACAAAACCTTGTTGATTGAGGAGAACCAAAGTTGTACTCTAGCTGTGTGGCTTATAATATTTAAATCTTGACAAGAATTCGAATTACTGCCACAGGGATGATCCAATCGGGCAAAGCCGTTTTACTCGGCAGTGTTACAGCCGGAAATATTTACTAATTTTATAAATTTAGTGAATTTCGGTGATTCTAAGGATGAAAATTTCAAAACATTTCTGTTAGCATCCCCGCTATTCTTTGCTTGCCCTCGGCACTCGCACTGTAAAATTTATATTCATACTTCATCTGGTACTTTTTGTTCGAAGAATGCGGCAAACTTACAGAAAGTGTGACACGTATCACGTTCGAGATCACGCATAAAGTTTAAAGGCAGAAATTGAGGGATTCAAATACGAAAGAAAAACATAAAATCCTTTAAATTTTATCGCGCGAAATGGTAAGCACTTCTTTTATCGATAACCGAAGTGGAAACACTACAAGTGTCAAGTGATTTATATAAAAATGAAGCAAATCGCCACAACGTCTGACCAAATTTAAAAGCTTCATCTGTTGTACATTTCAAGTTCGATCAAATCAAAATTAATTCTTTGTTTGAACTTGGAATAAAAAAAATTCAACTAAAACTTTGTATGACTAAAATGTATTGGAAAAGAAACCCAATTTTAAGATCTGTTCAGATAAATGTTCTTCAAAGTAGTTACGTGACCGGCGTTAAGTTTAGGTATCAAAGTCGGCTATTTAAAAATATGCCGAGATTGCGGTGAACGGGTTGTTCCCGAGTTCCTTTTATTTGCTTCTGTAACTATTGATTAGCGAATCAATCTACTGATCTTACTTACCATCACTAAGTTGAAATTTTTCGGTGTAATAAAAGTGTGGAAAATACCATCGTGATGACCTCTGTGTATATTCAATTTGGGCAGATACGTTCCCGTGATGATCGTGGTTTCCAGCCAGAATATACCATCTGTTCATTAATGAGTTAGCTCTGTAAACATCCTCAAATGTTTCTTTGAATCTCTTGTCATTAACTGACTTCACACCAACTTCATAAAAGTTATCACCTAATAATGGAGCGCAAGTGAAACTTAAAATATAATAATCCAAATAATTGTGTCGCAAATTTCATTCAGTTTACTATTAAAAGACAATGAATTACCTAAAAAACACAACATGGCTAGACATCTGTGACAATGGAGGTCTTAAATTAACCTTAACTTTCTTTAATACAACAAACGAATGAAGAAGCATTCTTACCGAGAGCAACGGTGAAATCGGAACCAAACTGATCTGAAATTTTTCCCATCTGCTTCGCAACAGCCGACTCAATCTTTGTATAGTAAGGCCATAATGAACGACCACCCCAGTCTCCCATGAAGATAAAACGTAGCTCGTCTTCCCTTGCTATCCTAATTGCAACATTTTCTCTGGGAAAAAAGAAAAAGTAGGCAAAACACAAAATGCGAAACGACAACATTTCTACACCATGTCCAACAGTCTCCTAATGTTTTGTACCGTCCAATCATGTGACAGGAACAAATGGCCCAGTCTTCGTATCATGGCGCGGCTGCTTGGTTTTAATTACGAGTTTTTAAAAAATTTTTTTTTTAGAACTAGTAATAGCTAGCTATCGCTAAGTGCCAACGAGCAAGATAAAAACATGACTGATGAGGACGACAGAACTGAGCAGTGCAAACATGAAAACTGGTGCTCTCATTTTACTATTCAGGGTGGCGGCAGAGTGTCCAACCGTCCCGATTTAGGCGGGACAGTCCCGATTTTGACTGAGAATCCCGAATCCCGACTCGATGTCAGTCGGGACGGAAAATGTCCCGATTTTGAAAAGCAACGGAACTTCATTTCTTATTTATTCTATAAAAGTATGTAAAGTACACCAGCTGCATATGTTACGGTTCTCGTTCTTCTCGATCTCTATAATTAAACCATCGTATTAATAGGGAGTATAGGTGCTATTACCTGATAACCACATTTATAGGTAAAAGTAAGAGGAAAAACGTCACCAACGTTCAGTGCCATTTTGCCACATATTTCGGCCTGAGAGTGCTGAAAATGATGTTTTAAGGCTTCCAATTTTTAAAATTTTTTGAGGACCATGCCCCCAGACCCTCCTAGAAGCTCGCGCCGCAGGCGCGTGTTGTCCCGATTTATGACAGTCCATAGGTTGGACACTCTGCAAGTCTGACCAAAATCTGAGCTCCAGTAAAGGTTTTAGTATGACTATATTGTCCGCTTTGATTTATCTATGTATGGGCTGTACGCTTTGAATCTCTAAAGCAATGAAAGCACAATGATTACTTACCGAAGAGCACGACGAATTTCCTTTCAAGATGGCTGTCTACTCGTGCTCGAAAGGAATCGCGTGATTTGAATTAAATTTATATCTGTCCACAATTAAAACTCCACGGAAACTTTCTCCATACTGCAATAACTCATTCAGAGATAAAAAGGAACTTTTCTTATCTACTCTTGGCTTGAATGTTTGAGAAAAGAAAACTGAGCTAAAATAATGCATTTTTTCCGGGAAAAACAACATATCCGAGTTACTAATGGTAATTTACCGTCGCCCCTTGTAAAGTAATACAAATTCAGGAATTCAGGAAACGTTTATTAGTGGAACCCGGAGCCCTGGAAGTACTTGCTTGTGAAATCGAGAACCCTACTCGTCGGAGAATCCTGAATCCAGGAAAACTGATCCTTATTAATCCGGAATCCACTGCTGGAATATTGAGTCCAACACTTGGGATCTGGAGTCCAAATCATGGAACTGTCACGGATTACGGGTTTACCTCGGTGTAAGAACCTGTAACTATTATGTTCGTTCTATCTATTGTTTTAACTTCATTGTTTTCTTTGTTCTACGTCGTCACTCGTGAACTTCACTGGTTCTTACACCGAGGATAAGCCCGGATTACCTTATATTGAGCGATTAACTGAAACGAAGTGCGTGACAGGTTATCCGTAAAACAATACATAATGAACAGTTATAAAGATAAGTAAGCTAGTTAGGATGTATTTAAGGTCCTATCAAGAGTCAATGCAAAATTTAAAAACCCAGCATTTCGGTTGAACTCTAGCCTTCATCTGCGGAAAGTGACAAGTTTGTAAAAAAAGAGTAAGAACTTACCACAAAAACTTATAACAAAAGTCTGTGAAACTTGCGAAAATAGTTTCATGCTTCAATCCAAGGAAAGGGTTGTTTGTGATATGATAGTTAAGGCATTTATAGATGAAATATTTCTTGCTGACCACCATAAATTACACAATCAGAAAACGGTTTACATTTAAATCTCTAATTTGGTATCGAATTGCATGTTCCAAATTCAAACAACAGAAATATAAAAACAAACAAAAAAGACGATGGTAAAGTTAAAAAACTTAGAAAAGCGGTTTGTTTTAAAAAGCCCAAAAACCTGTAAAAACACTTATAAAAAAAAAGCAGACAAAATTACGAGATCTATTTATCTTGATTTTTCAGCTCAATAAGTATGAATTTGTTGTGCTGGGCTCTACTCTTTACGATGATTATACACTCGAGCACATTTGCAGGTACGAGAATACATCTTTGTTTTACTATTTAATTTCAAAGGATAAATGTGTAGAAAGCAAAGATTACTTTTCATTTTAATGTTAGTTGATTGAGATAAGACACTTTATAAGTCTTTCGCTTTACCAAACTTTCAATGGAGGAGTTGTCATATTCATGTACTTTAGTTCATGCCACTCTAGACTATAGCCTGGCTTCGATCCATATAATCTCTTCGATCTCACAAGTCTCGTCAATCGCATGAATTAGTGCACATGAGATCGTGCGATTCATGCGGCAGTTTACATAATCGCATCGATCATATGCGCGATCGCGATCTCCAAGCGACCGTTTTAGTCTTTTCCGATCGAAAAAGAGGTGTCTCCATATAATCTCTTGGATCGCGAGGGCACTATTTCATGCGATCGGGGAGACTAATGAAATTGAAGATATTATATGGAAACCAGGCTTAAAGTAATACTGTGTTATTTCATGCAAGATACTTTGTTATTTATTTACTACTTATAGATCACAAAGGCAGATGTAAACGAATGTGCAATGAATGGTGGTTTTTCAATGCACTAGAATGTATGCTTCTATGAAGTTACGTTGCATTTTAAAAAGCGTTAGTAAATCACTTTCACAACTTTGTTTTTAATAATGACATAAGTAACCGATGCCAAGTTTGATTCTTGATGTGCGAATTGTGAGTTTGATTTTTCAAGCTTCCATGACCATGACTTGCAAATTAAAAAACACACATACGTGAAGATGTTAATTTTTCGCCGAAGTTATTCGAATGGAGTTTGTCTTACATTTTACCTTTACGTTTAACTCCACCCTCCCCCTCCCCCCTCACCACCAAAAAAAAACAAAAACAAAAACAAAAACATTGTCAAGGCGAAGTTAATTGATTTAACTCATTACGTCTTTGGATTACAAAAAAATCCAGGTAGTGATACTTTGTGAATGTCTACCTTCATTTTTAATACGTTCAAATGAAATGTAGTTTATGTGCTTTCAGGTCCTGTCAAAATTGCTCAACCATTTCCCCGGAACGTATTTGAGTTAGAAGGAAACACTGCTTCAGTCACATGTATTGCTGAGGGAAGACCTGACAAGGTTCAGTTTGTGAGAAGAAACCTGGCAGGAATCTTTGAAAAACTAACAAACACAAGTCGTGTTTATACAATTACTAAAACTGGAGGAGGTATAAATGAAGAATATTGGTAATATTAGTATCTATCTACTAGAATACAGCCAATTCTGATTTGATTTAGGTTTTAGAATGACAGCACAGCGTTTTCTACCTGATAATTACATATTCAGAAAATATAGAATGAAAGAAGAGAAAACAATTTTTAAGCCCTTGGCGGGAATCGAACCCCACATCTTCGGTTTACTAGTCC
>JAPEIX020157490.1:0-15868 GCA_026122405.2 Zoanthus sansibaricus
GTATTGGGGTGAACTATTGTTTAATCATAAAAACTAGCTCTTTCCCAGACCCTAACTTCTACAGTAATATACACAATAAAACTGCATGCATAAATAAGTACACCCCAGTACGGAAATTATCCCCTTTTCTTCTTTATTTAACTGTGCATTTAATTTTAAAGAACGACAAATGCGTAAGAATACATTACCAACATTTGCGGGGTCGCAGAATTATATTAACGACAGGGATATATTGTACTCGAGTTGTAGAAGACGCCCCACCCCCCCAAAAAAACGCTCTTAGGAGGCGTCTTCTACAATATATCCTAACGACAGTGCCGGAGTATTCTAAAGTTGCTCCCAAAACTAGAAAGGTAACATGGGATATGCATACCCGCAAGCGCTGTTTTCAATTGCTTCTTTCTCTCGTAAGTTGCTCTTTCTTTTTCTTCGATAGCCTTTCGGTACAAATACTCCCTCCGTAATCTTGCCTGTCTTCTGAGCTAAAAATAATAGATAGATGTTGTTTTAGTTTTGCTAATTTAAAAAACTATCAAACTCCACACGCACCCACCATATTGTTTTCCGTGTTACTTTACACAAAAAAGGAAGAATGGCGCTAATGTTGTTATCCGCTGTGCAAAAGTTTGGCGTACTCTACCCACAGGCAGCCCAAGCTCTTCTTAAGAAAATGATGAATATAGTATCGCCTATATTTTTCATATTTTAAAATTTAGCATAGTTTGTTTGAAATTACACTAATTCATCAATTTAAGAGTCATAAAGTTCTCTCACCTTATTCTTGCGTTTTATTTATGATTTCTGAAAGTTTTCAATCCTTTCTCCGCTTCTTCGAATTGTATTTCGCCAGCAAAGTCTCGCCCTCTTAAAAGAAGGGACGGTTGGAGACTCGACATATTCCCAGCCACATGTTACTCAACAAAATGCTTTTCTAACCACAGGCAAACTATCCTATTGTTCGTGATTTTAAAATAATACTGAATTTAAAATTGTTTACATAAAGCGAACAGAATCTGTTAGGGTTCTGAATAAAGCAATGCAAGTTTCATGAACGATTTACTACATTTACTCTAGCCCATCCTGCAGCAAATTTTGTAACTAAAAATATAAAAATAAAAAATATATAGGCCGAAACATGTTAACCATTAAAAGCCTGGATCTTTATTAACATACTCGACAAAACTCTGCTATTACAACATTTGATACAGTAAAATATATAATTTACAAGAACTCAAGGAAACGCTGGTTTGCCAAAATCTAATATTGTTTTGGTGTGCATGATGAAAAAAGAAAAGGAAGGGGAAAAAGAGAGGTTTTAACAGGAGCAATATGAAACTGGGAAAGAAGTTAGTGAGGAAGAAATGGATTCAAAAGCATGGACGTAGCTAGCATTTTTTCAGTGGGTGACAAGTCCTCTGAAATCTTAAGAGAGCGCTAGAGCAGTGATATTCTAACAAAAAAAATTAATACCGTATTTCTTCGGTACGCATCCATGCAAAGAGGTGCTTGAAAACATGTATTGTAGCATCATTTATTTCCTATTAAGTTCTCTCTTTCGGTTTTTAGTTTCCAGTCATTGATTTTTCTACTTTACATCAAAATGACATTAAAAAAAATTGGATGGGAGCAGCTCTCTCCTCCCCCCCCCTCCCCTCCCTGCTCCCCCTGCTAGCTGTGGCTATGAAAAGCATGATGAAGAAAAACAAGGCTTAAGGACAGTACTTTATATGAAGACATATAAAGTTTTAAAGTTGAATATCGGGAGTCAGGTTGGCATAGTGGTCATCAGTCGCGCCTTCCACCTCTACGACCCGAGATCGATTCCCCGGCTCCGCACGGGTTATGATTTGTCAATCTCAATCTGACTCCTAGGGTTTTTATCCGGGTACTCCGGTTTTCCTGCCTCTACAAACTTGACTTTCACGCCAATATCCGAGCCGTCATGCAATTAAACATTAGCCTCTGACTAGGAAGAATGGACAACCACTTCCTTCGCAACTGACGTTAAATAAAGTATTTATTCATCTATTATTTATTCATTGCGTCATTCGGTCTTTCTACCCTATTTTCAAGAGTGTGTTTATTTTTGGATTCTCTTGGGGTCAAAAATTAGCCAATGAGAGATCGCTTTTCAGTGATGACATCATCACATTTTTTCACTTCTTGTTCCGAGTTATTTTCAAGATGGCGGACGAAAGCGAGGAAAGCGACAGGACAAGCGAAAGCTATTCCTGTGGTAAAGAATTCGATTCGAGGTCTCGCGGAAGATTTGAGCGAAGTCTCAAGTGAAACTTCAAAAAAAGAAGAAATTGAGCCAACAAATAAAAGAAGCAAGTCCTCGGTTTCTGCAAACAAAAGGAATGGAGCGAAGGCCAGCACCAAAAAATTACATCCAAGATAATTTGAAAACATGACTGATTGGTCATGAAAATAATGAAAAGGTTTGTGCTGAGATAAAGGGGAAGTTTTTGAGCTCCCCTAGAGCAGTCTCCAAGGAACTTTAAAACATTTTGTCAACCATATCATTCACTAGTGAAGCACAAAAAACATAACTTTAGAAAGATGATTTTAGGATTTTGCGATCGCTTCTCGCAATTATGTAAGGAACAGTACGTTTCCGAAGCAAAATACCATAAAGCAATGTTCTGTGTTTCGTGGTTTAAGTTTCGATCTGACCAATCTCCATGGAAATAAAACGACTATATGAAGGGAAAACTGCCAGAACTTATAATTGAAAACTCGTAGTTTTGTTGAAATCAGTTAATGCAGTTCATAGACCTTTTTCATAAATGGCGACCATTTTTTGTATTCTTTTGTCTTCATTCAAATTAGCCTCACTAGCCTCGTGTTCGAGCAGAAAATTCAAAAGAATATCTTACCCCAAACGAGGCTAGTGAAGCTAATTTGAATGAAGAGAAAAGAATACAAAAAATGGTCGCGATTTATGAAAGAGGTCTATAGTGTCAGGAGTTTATTGCACGACTTAATCATTTCTCGCAATATGTAAATTAGGTAAGTCTTAAAATAGCTTCACTCCTAAAAATGGGGTAGGGCAAGTACAATGGGGTAGGGCAAACACAATGGGGTAGGGCAAGCACAATAGGGTAGGGCAAACACAATGGGGTAGGGCAAGCACAATGGGGTAGGGCAAGAACAATGGGGTAGGGCAAACATAATGGGGTAGGGCAAGCACAATGGGGTAGGGAAAGCACAATGGGGTAGGGCAAACACAATGGGGTAGGGAAAGCACAATGGGGTAGGGCAAACACAATGGGGTAGGGCAAGCACAATGGGGTAGGGCAAGCACAACGGGGTAGGGCAAACACAATGCTCGTTTTAAGCTCCTACACAATGGGCTCCTGAGTGTCTCCCACACATTCATTATGACGAAGGACTACAGTCCGAAACGTCAGCCTTCTCCATG
Source organism: Zoanthus sansibaricus (assembly GCA_026122405.2). Taxonomy (NCBI): domain Eukaryota; kingdom Metazoa; phylum Cnidaria; class Anthozoa; order Zoantharia; family Zoanthidae; genus Zoanthus; species Zoanthus sansibaricus. The sequence goes on from JAPEIX020157490.1 coordinate 3,425, forward strand.
CTTTTCAACTTTTCACAAGGGTGAGTAGCTTAATTTTTTCATGTAATAAGTGCTATAGATACACCGACGAAATATGTTTTAAGTAGTGTATTTATTAACTCTTAATAGATTAAATATTCATTCCGTATTTTTTTGTTACAATAGTCTTTTGTGGATACCGATGTTGGTGTCACATAGACTTGCGGCAATTAACTTAAAATCAGCTGGCCAGGAACCACCCCCTTCCCCCCTTCACGTTACACCAACGAAGCTCGCTCAACACGAAATTAATTCAAACTCGTCTTTAAATGGTTATTTTATTTCTATATATTCCAATAAAATGTAATCAGTCAACGACAGTCCTTTGTAAAATGACTTAGTTATATCTTTGAGCTTTCGAGGTATAGTACAGTTCATTGATAGCAGTAGGAATCATTTGTTTAGTGTGTTTGGTACACATTTATGTTACAGGACAACATAATGCTATTGTTCCAACTGGATTAAATTTATAATATTAAGTGACCTAAAAAATGTTTAAAAGGATCATACCAAAAATTAAGTGATGGATTTGAACATAAAGTTTTGCTTTATCACTTGATATAATTGCCCAAATAGTTTGTTTTAACGTTTAACACTAAACGTTATTCCCACATTACATAAGCAATCTTCGAGGTATTGATCTCAGCACTGATTAAATATTTTACTGCCTTTAGATGCCGTCGAGACTGTTCTATGGCAAGGCAACAGTTTAGTGCAATCATATGTTACTAATGCGCATTTCAAAGGAAGAAGATCGTCTTTTTCCTTCGTCTTGGAGACAGACTAGTTTGTTATCTATAGCGTTTATGCACGCTGGATCGCTCTTGGAGCGATTGTATCTTTCTCGAAGTCTTCTCACGCTAATCGATGACGTTATTTCCATCTCCACTGTGTTCCGCCTCTCTGTGACCGATAGTATCCGGTTTAGTGAGCCACCGATCAATCTAATCAGCGTTGTTCTGAATGAAGCATTGACGGAACAGTAAACCAAAGGATTATAAATCACCGACGCTTTTGCCATTAACTCAGGTACAAGTGATACTTCTGGTGAGATCACGTGACTTCCTCTAAAGTTGGAGATTAAACTTACAATGCAGTAGGGTGACCAACTTATCACGAAAGCCAAGATGGCGGCTGTTATTACCTTACCAATCCTCCTTTGCATGTACATTCTCCTCCTGTTTGCATTGTCTCCTATTTCGCCCACAGCTGAACGCAGCATGAACCTGTATGAAAAATAAAGCAAGTTAATTTCTAGCTTCGTAATTTATAGAGCTTGGAATTGAATGTAGACTTTTAAACCCTGGAATTTATCATTCTTTGAAGTTGGAGCCCATTCCCTTGTAGAGTTTGGAAGCTGGACATCATCATCTGGAGTCCGGAAGACATCGTTCTGCTGATTACGGATCCCATCGTTCTACTAATTACAGATCCCATCATTCTGTGGAGTCCGGAATCCATCATTCTGTTGATTCCGCGGATCTCATCACCTTGTGGGTCGCGGTTAAAGGGATGCCTCAAAATGACCTTTTAAATATTCAATTTTACGAGGTCATGTTTGGTCTCTATCAACATTCGAGTTCTGGTTCGAAATCCTAGAGGCAGTTCAATTTGACATTTTTTTTGAAAGAATAATGAGTTTGCTTTGCAGGCAGTTTACGTGTGTTTCACCAAGCAAGGATAATTAACTTACAATGTTCATGCCAAATAATCCTTGTAGTGCACTTTCTACAAATCCAATAATGATATTTACGTAAAGACTACGATTCCCTGTTGTTTGTACGTCCTTTTGAGCCATCCCTTCCGAGTTGCTAGCTAAATCTGTGCTCAACAATTAGAATGTCTTGCGGTCAAAATATTTTCTTTTTGTGCACTTTTTCTTGTACCATTCTAAGAGACGGACACCTGGAACAACAATATGTTATTTAATGGAACTATAAGGAAGTATCTATTCGATCATGAGCAATAACTATAATTTATTTCTATAATTAATAATAAAAAAAATCACATTGCTTGCTATATAACTGCAGTTAACTATGATTAAAGTTTTGTCTCTCATTGGAGCAATGTAAAATGAAGAAATTTAAGTTTGCATTTAAGTCATATAAAATCTTTAAAAACAAAAATTCGTTTTGAGTGCTAAAAATCCTCAATGTTACTTAAATAGATAATATTCCTTCTAATCACGAGTTTATTTCAAAACCATTGATAATTAATTTGATTTATAAAAACACTGAATTTGTTGCACATCCTTAAATTAAATGTTATCCTTAAATTATTCTCAAGAAGATATATAACAAAATAGGCATTTTATAAAAAGACATTATGATGGTGTCAATTTCAAATAATCAGTTTCTTTTCTTAAAATCATATTTTCAAAATTTTTAAAACAATAAGAATAGTTGTACAATGTTTTTTAAATAATTGCGGTCGATATAAAACAAACCCAAACTTTAATAACATGTATGACATAACCAAGGCTTCATGAAAAAGTCATCTACATCAGCTAAACATCTACGATGGTAGACTTCTTTGCACCGAAAGAATTAATAATTTGATGATGACTTTATTTTTTATCTAGTTTTTTATTCTGGTAGGCATTCTACATTGACAACAGACAGAGACAGTGAGAGTTATGGAAGTCTTAATTTTAAAATTGACAATTCTTCGGGAGCAAGGAAAGAGAATTATATATGGTGATATCATTTTTATTTTAATGGGATAAGGCATGGCTTAATTCAGTGTAAATTGAAAGAGAAAATAGCACACAACAAAACCATTACAGTATATTTGTAGCTCCTTTAAAAAGTAACCAAGAGCACAATATAACACAATGTAACACAGCCAAAGAACCAATATGCAGTGTTCCATGCAAATTTGTTTGCCAATAAAACGTAAATGGCCATTGATACAAAATCATTGAGTCGCATTTAGGCATCCATAAATCCGAAGACCGAACATGAATCAAAATTCAATATTTGATAAGGACCTTTTGAGGCATCCCTTTTAACTGATGCGACCCATCCTTTGGACCCGAAATTCATCATCCCTTGGTGTCTTGAACCCATCATCATATTGTGTAGTCTAGAATCCATATCAACCTGTGAAGTCCGGACCTAATCATCCTTTGGAGTTCAGATCCCATCATTCTGTTGATTCTGAATCTCGTCATCCTGTGGAAAGCGAAACCCCTCATGCTGTTAAGTTTGGATTAGCTATCTGATGGAAAATGGAGTGCATCCTCTTGGAATACAGAACCCATCATCCTGCGGAGTGCCGAACGATCCCTCGTAATAATGTGGAGTCTGGGACAGCTTCTTGATGGAAAACAGAATCTAACCCCTGCGGAATTAACCTACCATCTGACTTTAAAAATAAACCTGGCCCTAACGCTATATTTAACTTAGGGGGAGTGAGAGTGGGTAGTCTGGAACAACATATCCTTTTGGAATCGCAAGGGTTACATGACTATATCTTGTTAATACCTCTTCATCCAAACATCATTTTAACGTAAGTAGACTCTTTAAATGCAACTTTGGTGGTTTGAGTTTTACACTAGAAAATGAATTGAATGAACTGCGTCACCAATAGACGTAAGTACTCACCTCAGTAAATTATTGTGTTGAACGAGAACATGTTCCGTACCAAGCTTTGCACTAAATAAATGCCATGGGTATGAATGAGTTCTCGGGAATAATTGGTTAAATAGTTTTTTCAATTCAACAAAAGCTTACCTTTGTCACCGCGTGTAGTTTTTTGGCACTCAGTTGTGTATGTGTATTTGTGTATGTCATCATGTGGTGCACGGGGAAGCATGGAGGATGAAAATATTAGTAATATTGTTATTATTATCAAAATCATATTATTATTATTATTATTATTATTATTATTATTTTTATTATTATTATTATTATGGTCAATTCAGGTTGAAAAATGATTTCTCACCTGTATGTTAAAATGTAGGATACGCTTATGAGAGTTAAGGGGACGAAAAAGCCTCCAGTGACCAGAAACCAGATGTAAGCTTTGTCACTAGGGTCCTGAGAAAGCCAGTCAGGATGACAGCTGATTCCAGATTGAATTGGAACAAACCGATTCCAATTAAAGAAAGGCGGAGAGCAGAGAGCAAAAGACACTGCCCAAATTACAAATAAATTAACCGCTAGTCTTTTGCTGCTACAAGGATTCAACTGGCGAGAGGTTACAACAATTTTGCACACTCCTCGATACTGGCTGATGCTCATAAGTGTTAGTGTGTAAATACATGCGATCCCAGATAAGGCATTGGCAAAAGCTAACCAACTACAGCGACGCGAGTCCTTCATGGATGCGTGATGGTCTTTCAAGTTGTAGGTCACTGCTACTGGGTAACCGAGCCCGCAGATAAAGATATCCGCTACTGCGAGGTTCAGCATCAAGTAAGTGACGCTTTTAGTACGATGTTCAGGCTGTAAAAGGGTTATTATTGTCGTGATATTTCCCGACAGTCCCATCGTTATGATCAGAAACATCACGATACCGTATGCCCCGTAAGCTTCATTACTAATTCCTTCTTGCGTAACTTCAGACATAACAACAATGCTTGCTATAAGCTTTAAAACGTTTTGATTATTTTACGGTCAGTTTTTCTTGACCTATTTTCAACGACAGTGCGGCACAATTCCAACTAAGAAGACAGATGAAACACATAATAAATGAATGTTTTAGCCGCCGTCATTTTAAATACAAACTGTCCCGGAAGTGCGACGATCTTTACTATCCATAAAGATAATAAATGCATTGCCCTGGGCGTTGGAGTCATAAAATAAAGTATTTTTCAAGTGGTTAGGGGGCTATATCAAAAACCGACAAAAGCAACGAGATATCTTGTCAAAACAGAACAAGAACTGTTTTTCATTTTATAATGATAAACAGCTTAGTGTAGTTATCTTTAAAATTGAACACCCCACCTGCACCAGGATGACGTCAGAACCTGTTTACTGTAGTATCTCAGTAATGGCATTAATTTACCGCCAGTGGTCAGCTGAAGATATCAGTTACGAACGGTTTTATATTTACATGCTAAGATAAATCACAAAATACAAAAATTACAGATTTTTGCTTTACTTCTCGATGTTTTCAACACAGTTTTCAAGAATGAGCTTAGTTAGGCATGCAGAGATCCGCTTCGATTATGACGGAACAAGAGGATAAGGACGAAGGAACATGCATGACAGTCAATTCTCGTTTCATTTCCATAATCTCTTTTTGCAGCTATATTTCTTGCTTTTAAAAGTAACTGGTCACCTGCCTCGCATTTCATATAACAAAAAAACATTTCAAGTGCGCGATTATATTTTTAGTTGACCTTTTTGATTATCTGAGTAGGTTTATATTTTCAAGGAAGCACTCTTTATATTTCTTGCGAACCTTTTACCGTTGACCTTTAACTCCGAAATGTATTTCTTTCTACTTGATTTTATCATTGAGCTAGCCTAGGCTTAAAGCGTTGTTTTTTAAATGTTATTTTTATAACTGATTCGGAAGAACTTTAATCGATAGTTCATCAAAGTTGCTCTTCTTCCAACAATGATCGGTCATTAAAAAAAGACAACTGCGATATTTCCAAAACAGCCTCAAAAAGTGATATTAAAAAGAAAAACACTGAAAATTTTACTACTTAAATAGATTTTTTCTAATAAACAAAGCGTAGTATGACGTGAAAAATTTCAATTTCAATCTAACCTTGTTTAGTGTAAACATTTGTATTTTGTAGACATTAAAAATCTCAGTCGCAATGGGCGAGATCTCAGTTTTGGCTTTTATCGTATTTCTGGTTATATACTTCTTAACCTATTGTAATGCGTTTTTCTTTCTTTTTGTGTAAATTTAGTTGATTATTACAAAAACTATTGGGGCTAAAAGGCTACTTTTCGCTGCCACATCAAGCCGACTCCGTCTGGTCAACTGAGAAATTTTCAATATAAAACAAACTTATTTATTATACTTCCTTATTAGCTCATTCAGAACCGAAAGGTAAATTGCAGAAAAAAGAATAACGCCCAACATAGATTTACTTTAGAAACTTAGGTTTTCTTTAGTTAATATCAAAGTAATTTTGTTGTATCGTAATTATTGCCAACGCGAGTTAGCAGAGCGACGACTCGAGGCTAGCGAGGCGGTTGAGCATAGACCCGTGTGAGATATTAATTGTAGCTCTGAGCAAAATGTAATTTGCACACTTGGATGATCGAATCACAAAATGGATATAGATCACGCAATCTTGGATGATCCAATCACAAAATGGATATGGATCGCGCAATCTTGGATGATCCAATCACAAAATGGATATGGATCACGCAATCCTAAATGATCGAATCACAAAATGGATATGGATCACGCGATCTCGATGTCGAACGTTAAACGTTGTTTCAAAAAACGTTGACTTGCACCGCGCGTTTGGTTTTATTTAGTTATTATGTAGTTATTTAAAATTAATGTAACTGAAAATCTCTATCGTAAAAACACAAGCATAAAAGACACTGCGTTACACTTACAACATTCGCAGAAACGTAGTTACAACTGACTTTTTAGTAGAATGGCAAATAAACCAGTGAAGGGCTGTTGTTCAACTTACTCATTCCTAGCAGTAAACATAAACTTTCTTGATGGCACTTTGTCGGTAGGTACTCCCTAGTTTCTATTAAAAAATTTATCGAAGATAATCTATATTTGTTAATTAATGGCTGGGGCCATTTGTTCCCGAGAACTGAGATCTTATCCAAATACTTACTCAGTATTTTAGATAGTGGGTTATTTTCTTCACAAATGTTATATATGCCGCTGTGCACGTTCTGTGGCAGATCAGTATGAAGTTCATGATACCTGACACAATCTTATGCCTTCCCAAAAATTTCGTTAACAATAACAACTCACATTTTTCCTCCTTTTTGCACAAATCAGACCTTTTTGATGAAAGAGATAGATATCAAACTTCGAGCTCAAAATCATATTGAAAAAGAATTTGTTTTTATCATATCACAATACTTTCTTATTTCAAGCTTTTTATACATAATCGTAATTTTAAAAGGTTTATCTTTGTCTACAATTTGTTTATTATTCACAATGAAATCACTTTCAAGACCGCTTATTGTCAAAGTTATATTGCGTGGGAGCACTTCAGTATAACAGAGTTTCTTCAACCAAAGTATGTTTCTACCTTGTTTAAAAGATAAATTTATATTTTGTGTTTTTTTTAGCTGTTGATATAAGAATAAGCTAAAGGAAAAAAATGATAAAAAAAAGATTGCAAAAACTGAATCAATATTTTTTTTTAAATGATTGTTTTCAAAATACATGTAACAAAGAGGAAATTATTCAGTTGCTAATTATAGTGTTACACTTTCCCTTTTATAGTAGTGTCATGGCGTTTCTCATTAATTGAGTTTAGAATGTTTCGTTTATTTCTTGCTTTCTTTACTTTATATTAGAACAATTTATTTTCTTTATAAAGATGGAAATTTCATTTGCTTCGTAATATCTTGACGTTAAAAGTGAAATGTAGACTAAATAACGTCTACAAAAGTCGTCAAGCATTAAAATGAAAAAAAGTGTTATTATTTGAAAACATCCCTTGTTTGGCAAGCAGGTTTCGGTTTTTTAGACGCCATATTAGCACAGCAGCTGAAGTTAGCAATACTAACATTTACGACAAAAATGTGATGCATTCTGTTCTGTCAAAACCAAGATGTCAGAATTCCAAATAACTAAGCAAAAAGTATATGCAAAGAAATAAACTCTATGGTGCTTTAAAAGACAGAATTGTTAAATAATTATAATAAAGTTATTTTAGGGTATATTTTATTTTTATTACGTCTAGTTTATTGTAGTGTCGAGAGCTTTAACGCAAGTCGTTTAGGTAGGCAATCCCGAACTTCTGTAGTGTAGGGTCGTACACTCAGGTTTAAAGCTACAGAGATTAAGACCGACCTGGCTAAGTTTAGCTGGAAAACAGAAATATGTGAAATATGTCTAGTTTAAAGGTTTTTAACAGAGACCATGCTAGCAGTAGCAGGAATGATAGACGAGGAACCCTTAATACCAAGAATAGTAATTGGCAAGAGCACTGAGCAATGAAAATTATGGAACCACTGGGCGATTCCATTATTAGACCAGTTAATAGCAGGAAGATGGAGTCAGAGTATTTCAATCTGAAAAGTAGCAAGTTTCCTCGACCTTGTTTTGTCTTGTACTCTCTACTTTCCAAGACAAATGTTTGAACCGAATGAAGATACCATTGAGTTTTATGTTGATTATCAATATACCTTCTCCTCAAGTCGCTGGCGTCAAACTTTTTTGATGGTGTTAAAAGTAAGGGGAACATGACTCGTCATCCTGCCTGATAACGCAGTCAGCGGATGCCCTTGCAGCTAGCGATGCAGAGTTCTGTGCATTCATTGTACTATGCCCATTACCTCCATTGCGTTGGCAAACGATCCTTAACATTGCACTGAGCGTGGTCCACGCTTGTATGTCGGAATAATATCAATCGGCAAGCCCCATCTACACGAGCAAATTTTATGTAACAAGTTTTATTTGACAACTTTTATTTGCTTGGTTAAGGCGCGTCTATACGACTACGAGCAATTTTTATTTGAAAACAAAAGATATTGGACCTTGGCGTCTGTGGATGGCAAAAAAAATGCCAATTTTCTACGTTGTCTCGTCTACAAGGACAATTTTCTGTATGTGACAATTTTTATTTGCCACATAAAAACTAACACGCCAGTTTATCAGCAAATATAATTGTCATACAAAAATTGGTCAATTTTGTTCATCTACACAAGCAAATGAAAATTGTCACATAAAACTTGTCACATAAAAATTGCTCGTTTAGACGGGGCCTTAGATACTAATTTTGATATAAGCTCGTGGAAGTATTCACTTGGAAACATCCACAGCGCTTAAGCTTATTACTTGCAAAGCTGTTATGCACAGATTGAGACTCCGGCATGATTGTATCGATGTGAGAGTAGCTGTAATTGTTTATAGCTGAGTACAAAACGAAACATATCGTAAACAAATTATCAATCGCACTATACGGAGTCATGTTTTACATTCGCTACCAACAAAAGCTTTTTTTGATCTTTATCTTAGAAAACTAATTTCAATAAGGTTGCCCCCCTCCACTCCCAAAAACCAAGAGGATACCCCTTGCCCCTCACGTGATATTTCATCAAAATATTAGCGAACATTATTACTTATTTGAAAGTGGATGAACGAACTTTCTGGATAATGTCCTGAGGGTGGAAAGTCTAATATCGCGCCTTTAATTAAATCAAACTGAAATTATACACAGGCTCCTATTAAATTCCAATATTAGTCAAAGACTTAATAAAATGTTTTAATTTTTTTAAAAAATCAAAGTGAATATGTAGCAACTCATGTTACTGCATGTGCCTATGATAAAGTTTGCGCATGTGCAGTTTGTAAACGTTCTGCGATTTTTTTTATTTCCAAAAAACAAGACGCTCACGCAGCGTATACTGAGGCAGAAATGCATGACACAGCGGAGTGCTGACTGCACATGTACAATTCTAAATTTACCTTTGACTTTGTTTCCAAGAATTGGAAATTTCAGTTTTCAGCTGTTGATTCTAAAATTCAAGCGTCATAATGTTTACAAGTTTTTATTCTTAAAATCAATTTTGTCAGCTCTGCAGCCCCGCCCTATGTGCAAATTACGTTTACCGAAATATAAATAATTATAATTGACATCTAAATGCTAGTCAAACTTTATGCCCTTCTACTTTAAGCCAGCTTGATGAATTGCGATAAAATTTAATTTGTCAATGAAGTGGTGTATTTACTTTCAAACCAAAAATAAACGGACTTTAGGAAAAACAAGCTCTCTAAGTTTGTAAATCGATTTCGAGAACCGTCGAGTCCAGCGCGCTCTCGGTACTGTGTTAACAAATTCCAACCAATAGCAATGTTTTTAATTTGTGGGCTTAACGACAGCTCGTTCAAAAAATAACATCCTAAAAGACAATCGGATGCAATTTTTTTTAGTGTTAAAGTTTTGCACAATTATCATCTTATTTCTAGCTTCGTCCGCAAATCAGCTTTGAAAAGCCATTGAAGCTCCAACTACGTCAAAAGAAAGGGGAGGAGCTATGTTCCCTTTTATAGCGCGGGTCCTTGTTTAAGTAAACAAATTTCACAGTAGCAAAACTAAATCGACCAACATTTCTTTGTTTGTATATATTGTAGCACAAATTTAATGTTTCTTGACGTTCTGACTTTTAGGGTAACTAATTTTTTCTTCCTAAAAAAATAAAACGTGAATATTGCATTAAATCATGGCCAGTTGAATAATTTTTAAATTTAGTCGAGCAAACTGCCACCTAAAAAATACCTAAAAAAATAACATAGTCCGCATAATTTAGATTTATCGATATTTTGATAAATTGATATGACCAAGCAAATGGTACAGGTTATTTGAAATAACTTAACCTTAATCGAGTCAGATTAACCTACTTTTAAAATTTGAATTATCGTGAGGTGAAGAGAAGTAGAAAAATAAAAGAAGAAACAACTTTGCATTAGGTTGAAAACAAGTTGAATATTATGTAGGAGTAGGTTCTTTTGCGGTGGATGAAAAATAACATAATTTGTTTTATCATTATTAGAAAACAGTTTGCTCTATAAAAGCCAATCATTACGTCAGTGATGAAAGTACAAGTTTTCAATAATTGGATAAATAAGTTATTTTTTCACACAAAATTACAAAGTTTTCATTGCTGTGAAAAAATAGAAATATTTCTGGCTCACAGAATTTTTGCATGTTTTAGTGCAAATGTAAAGGAGATTAGGTCCATTCACAGCAGGAATTGTTATCAAAATTTTTGTTCAAGGACAAAAACAACTTCATTGAACAACTTGAGGTACATTTTTGCATTTACAATATATTATACTCTTACGATATACATTACTTTACCAGTACAAGAAAACGAGTTCGACTTTACCATGTATGGAAACATAACATTCCGAGCAAACTGTTGATCTGTGTTTTTATACCTTTTTAAAGAGGCGCTAAAGTATCCCGTGTTAGCCCGTGTTAGCCCCCCTTACCCTCTACCCGTTCCCTCCCCCTTCCCCTGCCCCTTCCTCCTCCTCAGTAAGCCAGATCATGGTCAAAAGCAAGCATTTAGAAGATTCTTAAAGGTTTTACTCAAAATCAAATTTAGAGAAGAGAAATGAAGAGTTATTGATTATTGATTTGCATTCGGTCAATCAAATGATTGTTTTTTTCACTTAAGTCATCAGCATACAATAGAACTTGCCCGACTTAAAATAAACTAGAAACTACTTACTCAATGTCAGATTTCTTGTTTGAGATATGCATGAACTAGACATTACTCTCAATGTGTAGAAACAAAATGTGAATGTAAGGCTGTTACAACAACGTCAGATAAGGCAGATTTAATTGCAGTATTTCGAGTAGCCGTGCTATAAGTATAATACTCTTTATCGAGCTGTTACAAGACATCATTTTGAGGCAAGTTTAAGATCAATATTTCGAGTAGCCGTGGTATACTCTTCATCAAGGCAAAGCCAAGACTCTTACATAAGGATGAGTCTATTGCACTTGGTCAGTGTAACGAACATTCAAGATGACGGCTCTTCCTAAAAGAGAATCGCAGCCACTAAAACGTTTATTTTGATATAATATTTTTGGATGTCTCCAATTCTTTCGCTGGTTGAATTTAAATTGTGAATGTTTTAATGCGGAAAAATTGCTGATATACCGATGTTTTGGTGGCTGCAATAATTCACCTCAAATGTCCAAAATTAATCATCTAATCAAAGGGCTGCCTGTGAACTATCTCATCTGTGGATTAAATCATTTACCATTTTCATCTAGTTCCATTTGTTTTAAGATTGTTAACTTATTACAACTTTCAATATTTTTAAAACACTTTTTACAGGGATACGCAATTGTTTCTAGGTCGGAAATAGGATGTGATTGATAGCCTGCCAAACATATCTTGTTCGAGTTTGCCGGTAGCATTAAAGCTAGAAAATAATCTGAAATTCTAATTCGATTTAATAGCCAGACATTAAACTAACTGTAGAGTAGACTTTACTCACACACAGCACAATGCAAAGCCTGAGAGAAATCCGCCATGTTTGAATGCTGCATACTTTTGAAAGTGCTCGCCCCAGCCCTAAAAGCCAAGCAGAGTGACATTTTCGACTTCTCAAAATATCTCATCTTGCACTCGTGCACGGATGAGATTAGAATATGTAATTGGCCGTTCCGAAGTTGAGCAGGGGACTGGGGCGAGTTTCAAATTTTAACAATAACCTGACACCACCACATGAAAGATCGTGTTGAGATTGGTCTTTTGACTAAGTGTGATGCTTTTAGGACGAACAGAAACT
>JAPEIX020157978.1:0-15866 GCA_026122405.2 Zoanthus sansibaricus
AAGCTCTTTCAACGTGAGAAAAGAAATTAAAACGCTAGTAATTTTCAGAACGCTATTTGGATACGTGTCACCCGAATCGATATGAACACATGGATGCTCTCGAATCACTGTATTGTTTTCTGTTATTCTGAACGGGTTATTCCAAATGCTACCCTATGATTTTACGAGCCGTACAGTTCTCATTGCTGAGAATGCTGGGACAAAGAGAAGGTTTCGCACAATCTGTAATCCCTGATGACAGAAACTCCCGCAACCAAGTCCTGGGTCTGGTTACGTCACAAGCTACATAAAACATTCATTTTGGTAAAAGGAATTCCCTTTTAAATTGAAGCAATGCAAACATAAAATAAGCTCAAAACAACGAAATCCAAGTTTATAATAACTTATCGAGAGGTTATTTCGATGGTTCTTTATTATACACCTTCAAATTTTCTTTGAATACAAGCAGTCCACCTAAAATGCTGAAAAAAATGAATATGTTGCGCTGTGTTCTAAAGGCGGTAAATACGAGAAACAAAAACTTGTATCTCGTATATCGCCGCTTTATAGACGGCGACGATATACTCAATAAAAAAACTCTCGACGTGGCTGATGTTTAGAATTTTTCACCTTGCGTGATCAACTTGTTGCGAATAGCAGAGAGCAGGTCTACCTTTAGCAACAAATTTTGGCTTTCCTGCATGCTCGTATATCAAACTCACAACTTGTCACCCATAAAATTTGCCCACATTTGGCGACAAGTTGAAGGTTTGAGTATATCGTGAAGCAGTCTCAAAACTTACCACATGAAGCCATCCACGTTGCAACAAAACCAATCTGGAATCCGATTAAAAAACAACAGCGGTCAACTTGGGTTACAATTTGCGACAACCATGAATGAAAAAAAAAACAACCTATGGCTAACTTCTATGCGAATTGCTTCGCATAGAAATCAGAAATAGGTTTTGTACGATTAGCTTTATCCCAAATAACTAACATTTTGCTAAGGTTATTTTTTAAATAACAGGGCTATCCCCCTGAAGTAATAAAAGAAAACATTAAAATAATAAAAGTGCAACTACACCTTTGTTTTGTTTTTGTTTTAAACTGTTTATCATATAAATTACAGCGCTTTTGCGAAAACGTTTTTGTTCTTTGTTAAATGATACTCCTTTTTGTAATACTTTGAAATTAAAAAGTTTCCTCCATCTTGGATGAAATTTGAAATTTGAAATTTGAAATTTGAAATTTGAAATTTGAAAAGTTTCCTCCACATTGGTACATGGCCGCGTCCTGAATAGAACTGGTAATAGCCGTGAGTGACGTCAATTCCAAATTATGACCGCGTAATTTGAAACAAAAGGTATTGCCTGATAAGTTTTAGTTTTAGTTATTGACATTATCACGTGACATTATTCGACGATTAATTTATTTAGATATTTACCGTTAGTTGCCTTCACTTTTTCTTTTTAGATAAATTTAGAATACGACTGAAGTCACTCACGGCTATTACCAGTTCCATTCAGGACGCGGCCTTGAACCAAGATGGAGAAAACTTTTTAAATTTCAAATTTTATAAAAAGGAGTATCATTTGACAAAGAACAAAACCGTTTTCGCAAAAGCGTTTAAAATTGTATGATAAACAGTTTAAAACAAAAACAGAAAAAAGTTGTAGTTTCATTTTAAATAATTTCCATGACAATTCTCTGCTCATAAAGTCCGGTTTATAACTGAATTCACGAGCAAACTGAAAAGCGAAAGACGTTTTGACTCAAGTGACACAATGGACAGCACTATAAAATTGTCAATGAAAATAGAACAGCCTTAAAAATGTCACTGAATTGACATTAATTTTGCAACTTTTTTGTATTTTTGACTAGCTGTTTATTATAAGCTTTTAGGCTCATGTATTCATTCATGAAGTTGGTAAGAAATTATTGAACATGTGGGCGATCTATCCTATCCCAGAAGTACCAGCAGTTAATTAGTCAACTCCCGAGTTGGGATAGAAGCCTTACAGAACTGAGAAGCTAACACAAAATACAAAAAAACGTAAACTCCTTTACAAAGGAAGGTTATGCGTTGAGATTTCTTTCGACTCATATTGTTCCCTTTTTCCTTTCAATACCTTTTGGTGTGAGCCTTTTATCAATGTTAAATTTTCGTACATTTCAGCTTCACTAGACGGCACACACAATATATTCTATCAGGTTTATTTTGGTGGCATAGGTCCGCTCCGTACAGTGATACCCTTATAGACAATGTTAAATTTCCGTACTTTATATCGGTTGTTCTTTAATTTGTTTCTCATGAAAGTCGGCTCGGATTTAAACTTGCAACTAATGGTTATTTCTTTTTGTGGAATAAATAAGTTTATATCAACTGTTTATTTTATTTTGCTGATTATTATCTAGTTTCTTCATTACAGTTCGAATCTTTAATTTCGGTTTTGGTATAATTTATACATCAAATTAAAAGCTATCGAATAAATCTTAAAAATATTAAATGTCCCTGAATTTACATTTTGTAGCTTTTTACAAACACTCTTTTTCCTTTCTCTGAACGTTGACTTGCCGCAATTTTACCAAGATACCAACATTTTTGTTTGTTTGTCCCAACCGTTCGTTAAACATTTTGGGCGTTTTATCGATATTGTCGTTCGCAGTTTCCACTGCTCTAACTCCAACTTCGAATTCATCTAAGCTGGCACTTCAGCAGGTAAGTATAAGCTCTTCCGTGATAAGGTTATAAAGTTATACGAAAAGTTATTTCTAAAAGTTACACTTATAATGTTACTAAACCCTTGACAGGGAAAATGTTTAGATATCAAACGGTACGTTTTCGTTAATTCGCTGCAAAACCATTTTAAGCAGAAACTAAATCTTGGGACAGGAAAAAGGTTAGTTCATAAAAAATATAAATGAACTAAGTGGAGGCAGGGGTTAGATATACTGCCGCTAAAATGCCTTTACTTAGGAAGGTTATGCGTTGAGATTTCCTTCGACTCATATAGTTCTCTTTTTCCTTTCGATGCTGTTTGGTGTGAGTTAACCTTCTATCAATTAATAATGTTAAATTTACGTATTTTACAGTCTTGACTGAAGTCACTGGCCAGCTTGAGGCCTCCACACTTCTAGAGGAAAAAAAGTAATTTTACTGATAATGAATAAAGGCAAGGTTTGCGTGATATAAAAGCTTATGCAGTTTTAATTGCATTATAAAGTTATTCTTTCTCAACTTGTGTCTAGTCTGTTTTGCCCATGTATGAAAAATCACGAGTGAATTAAGTAATTAATTAGTAATTGTAAAATTGAACTGGAAGACTAAAATACTGTCTTTACTTACTGGGAAAAAAGTCTTTGAATTTGATACTTCTGAAAAAAATGATTTCTTTGCGCCAAGTGCTGACAGTGATTTGTGTGCTACACATAATAAGTGCAACAGAATCTGCTGATTCTAGTTCATTGCGTAAAGGATATTGCTTGCTCAATTTCTAAGTACAGTTTGAGAGAAGACCACTGAAAAAAGTTTCTCGCGTTAGCGTGACACTCTTAGACAGAAACGTTTCGTTCTTGTTGAGCCTCCTTTAGCCTCGTTTTGATGTGAAGACTTGGTTACCATTAAGGTGGTATGGGACACTGGAACTCCGTTTTCACTAAACCTTAATTTTTTCAAAAACAACTATCATATTTCTATCATATTTCAACTGCCCACTACAAAGCATTGCCACGACACTGTTGTTTTGCTCTATTGTTACCATGGCAACATATCCAGATCCTATAATGTGTCTTTAAAAAGGGCCTCCCCTGGAGGAGCTATGATGTAGCCCTTAATAAAAGCTAAGAGAATCAGGCAATTTTTTTTACAGATAGTATTTATGTACATCTATGCAATGAACAAGGCTTATGAAAGTACTGTCTTTACTTGCTGAGAAAAAAATCTTTGAAGTTGATATTTCTGGAACAAAATCTGCTGATTCTAGTTCATTGCATAAAGGATATTGCTTGCACAATTTCTAAGTGCAAAAAGAATTTCTACTTTAAAAGTACAGTTTGAGAGAAGACCGTTGAAAAAAGTTTCTCGCGTTAGCGTGACACTCTTAGACAAAAACATTTTGTTCTTGCTGAGCCTCCTTTAGCCTCGTTTTGATTAGAAGGCTTGGTTACCCTTAAGGTGATACGGGACACTGGAACCCAATTTTCCCCAAAACTTAATTATCATATGTCAGCTGCCCACTACAAAACATTACCACGACACTGTTGTTTGGCTCTATTGTTACCATGGCAACATATCCAAATCCTATAATGGGTCTTAAAAAAAGGCCTCTCCTGGAGCTAGGAGCAATGATGTAGCCCTTGGGAGCGTGGGACCATTGGCATGTAGCCAGCAAAATTAGTATGGCGAAATAAAAAAAAATTGCTGTAGTCAAGTTTTTTCATCGTTTTTAAAATTTGTTTTTTCTAAAGTATTTATGAGATATGAAAATAGTAATAGAAAATAAGAAATGAGCTAAAACTTTGGCTATTCACAAGGCTTATGGAGCAAAAAATTCACAAAATGTTGATTCGGCGAAATATCGAGCAACAACAAAATATAAGAAATACTTAAAATAAAGAGCTCTCTCAAGACTTATTGCACGTTTTAATCTTTCACCAACAAACAAAACCTTACGAAACAACTCCTTTCCTTCCTTAACATGCATTTTGTTTTGAAATACCTATTAAATCCACGCTGCAAACACTCCATTTCTGCTGGCACCTTTACTGAAACCTCCATACTTGACAAATCTGCCCCATTGCATGACGGGAAAATCCAAATATCTAAGTCTCAGACAATCTGCACAAAAAAGCATCAAGATGCTTTTTTCATTTAGTCAAACTTGTAATAATGCAGAGTACAGCTTGTGAGACCAAGCGCATTTGCTACAAAGGCCCCTTGTCCATGAATGACAGCCGATCGAAATGAGCATGCCAACAAATTTGTCAAATTAACAGTGCCAATATACAAGTCTTCGATATTGACAAGGTTCAAGCCTTCTTAGCCCTTTATTATGAGATCCGGCATCCAGCAAATAGCCAAAAACACAAAATTGTGTCATTTCTAATCTTTTGGCACTCAAAACTGTCGTTTACTAAATTGATTAGATTGGCGGGCATGCTCACGTGATGGGCTGTTATGTGTCATCATACATGCATGCCATACCTAATCTCCCATTTATTTTTTGTGAAAATAGAGTTTTAAAACACTCACCCCTTCTGCCTCCAGTGCCTTGTTTTCATATATTTCTAGGGTCCCATACCAGCTTAAGGTTTGGCCATAGCTTGAAGATAACATAGATAAAAACGAGGACTATTTATGTCAGTTATGATTATTTGGAATTATTCCAAGAGCGTGCGTTGGATATGAGATGGTAAATAGCCAACGAGGCGCGTAGCCGAGTTGACTATAATCATCTCATATCCAACAAGCGTGAATGGAATAATTGTTTTATTAAATTTCATGAGCTTTCCGAACCCTTTGATACTTGAAAATGACAACAAAATTTTATTCTGACATTTTTCAGCTTGGCAACACTTTACACAGTCAGTTTCCATATATGGTCATTCGGTATATGAGCTGATAATTGAGATCGAGTGAACCAATCAGAACGCTAGAAACGCAATATTCGAGGTTGAAAATTTAATAAAGGTAATTATTAAATTTTCAACCTCGAATATTGCGTTTCTGGCGTTCTGACTGGTTCATTCAATCTCGCAATCAGCTCATCTAGCGAATGACCATATATGGAAACTTATTGTGTAAAGTGTTGCCAAGCTGAAAAATGTCAGAATAAAATTTTGCTGTCATTTTCAAGTATCGAATGGTTCAGAAAGCTTATGAAATTTAATAAAACAATTATTCCATTTGCGCTTTTGGATGAGATGATTATAGCCAATGCCTCGTTGGCTATTTACCATCTCATATCCAACGCGTGCTCTTGGAATAATTGTTAATTATTTGTGGAGCAAGCAACAAAATGCGTGTGTGAGACAAAGGAGCCAGGGAGTACAAAGGTGAAACTGTGTGGGTAAGGATATAAAACAAAAAAGATATTAAGAAAAAGAAGATGGTGGTCAGAGACAATACAAAACCTCTCATCTATTCATGGTCTTAAGGGGGTAAGAAATGAATCGGTGGTACAAACACGATAGTAATGAAAACCAACCATTAGAAAAAGCTGATTTAAAAGCATGGCGACTAAAAAAATCGTTTTTAAAAAAGATCATAATTTGTCAATCTCGTCAGTGCAATTGAAAATAGCTGCATAATAATAATTGCATGAAATGAAAATGTTGAAATAGATACAAACTAAGATGTCATGGTTCTTTTACGTTACCAATGCCACAAAAAGTGGTTTAGGCAAACCAAACGATGCAAAATAATTTAACCAATTCTAAAATGATAACAATTCAATCGATAATTTATACCTGCAGCTTTTTTCTTTCGTCCCCTCTTCTTTTTCGGAACTTCTGATCCTTCTGCAACTGGCTTGATAAAACCCTTTATTAACTTTTTCTCTCCTTCTGGCCAGTACTTTCTGGGTCTTCCTCTCTTCCGTTTAAAAACCACCTCTTTTCCATGTTCTCCTTCTTTATTACCAGTTTCTCCACCCTGCTTTAACAGTTCTTGTAAATGACTTCCAACTGGGAGTTCAGCTTTAACTTCTGTGGTATCGTTTTTCATTTTATTATCCACAATATCAACAGGTTTGGGTTCTGTTGTTCCAATGCCATTTTCAGCCGATGTGTCCTGGTGGTTATTCTTTTCCTCCTGTATAAGTTCTTTCACAACTGCATGCTTTGTTTCATCTTTAATACTTTTATCTTCACATAGCTTCTTGGCTTCAAAATGCTTCTTAGCTTTGAGAAGACTTTTCAGTTCATTGAATCTTTTTTCTTCTGAATCCTCAGATAGTTCTTCATTTATTTCAAGAGAATGTTCTTCTTGAGTACCACCATCTAAAGAGTTGGAAGAATGAGTAAGTAGACCTTGACTAGTAAGGTTGTTCACGGAATTTTCTAGATGCTCCTGTTGCCACGTTTCCTTTCCTGGTGAATGCTGCAAAAACCCAACAGCATTGTCTGGCATTAGGGCATCTTCGATGAACTCATCACCTACGTCTTGCTTTAATAAAGTAACTGTTGAATCGTGATGCCTGCTTTTCTTTGACAGCATCTGCCTAATGCTTTGCTTGATCATTTCCAAACTTTTTGACGTACCAAATGAAACGTCTTTGTTTGACTGGGAACTATTTTCAATAACATCTTTTGGCCCACTTTCTTCCATTGGGTGTTTTAGGGTGTTTCTGACAATATCGCTAGATTCATCTTTGTCTGATAAATGTTGGAGAGGACTGTTTTTTGCTGGATCGAACTCTAAGGTAAGATGTGATGTTTCATTAAGACAACTTTCCTTCTTTTGCTTTTTGCCCTCTCTTCGTCTTCGTCCTTGCCTTACTTGTTTTTTTAGCTGCTGGATCTTCTTGTTTCTTGCTTTCTGCAGGCTCTCACGCTTCTCAGCTAACAGCCTACTCACAGTTTCCATTGCGCTCTTTTCTTCTCTCGAATCGGATTGCTGCTCAATCATCGAGCACCCTGTTGTGAAACAAGAACATGCAGCAAATACAGAATTTTTGACTTTCTAATTTGTAGACCAATCTCAAACTGTAAATGGTCACTGCTATCATATCCTAGTGCAAAGAACATTTTAACCAGCAATCAAATGCAAAACTATGAAAACAAACTCTTATGGAGCAACTTTAACATTTCACTATATTTTCTAATCATAAGTTTTCAACCACATCCAAAAGAAATAAATAGTACACTGTCAAAAAAAGGATGATACGGATCCATGAGATATCTACATGAATACCATTCCATACCAAAGACTTACCTGGTGGTTGGTTCTCATGGAGTTGATTATTCAAAGACTTTGACACGCTTTGTATAGTCGCTGGAGCGAATAATGATATTTTAACTTCTTCAGGATTTGAAAGCACTTTACTTTTATCCTCAACCAATGAAGAAGATTGCAGCCTTGTCGTACTGTATAACTCCATGGGTTTTGGAAGCTTACTTTCATTCCTTTTGTGAGTGTCAGCGTAAATTTCATTGGGTAAAAGGTCCTGTGCTTCTGAGATCTGATCAGGTACTTCATTATGTGTTGGTTTTCCACAAAGCATTTTGCATTTCTTGTGTTCTGTAGTTAAAGAATCTACATTAGTTTCTTTGAGAAGATTTTGTGTCTGAGGTTGAAAAACAGCTGGACTTGGAATCTGGGGCTTTTCAGGTGAATCAATATCTGGCATTTCAATTCTTTCCTTCCTATTGCGCACTGATTTTAGATTATCAAAACCACTGCATACAAAGGTTTGCTCTTGTAAGGAATCTTTATTGTCCTTTTCAAATACCTCAAATGGTGTCAGTTCTAATGCAGCTGTTGTTAATCTTTCAGAGGCTCCAGATAAATGTTCTTTAACAAATTCTTCTGGCTCACTATAAATAATATCAAGCTTTTCTTCGAAAGACAGGTTTATAGTGCTGTTTGGTGATTCTGTGCCGCTTTGAAGAACTATATGTTCTGCTGTACTTTTCAGATGTGATTGAAGATCTCGAGTATGATTTGAATATGCATCATGGAAATTGTCGCTTAATTTCTTTATTTTCTTTTTCGTTTTTGTTACTTTTTTAGTACTGTCTTTATAATTTTTGAGTTTTCTCTCTCTTTTCTTTTTTGCATTAATATGCTTTGTCCGAGCACTGTCTGATGACTTGTCCACTGCCAAATTCTCAACGTCTTTGTCAGATACGAAACTCAAGGGCAAATTTTCGAAGGAATATGGAGTTAAGTCCCTATTGTGAGAATTAACAGACGTATCCTTCAAATGAAACGAGTGATCAGTGTTTGTTTCTTTAATATGAAAATCTGATGAGGATAGTTGTGATTTTGATCGATATCCTGGGAGAGAATGGACACAGGTAGTTTGAACTT
This sequence comes from Zoanthus sansibaricus, assembly GCA_026122405.2. Taxonomy (NCBI): domain Eukaryota; kingdom Metazoa; phylum Cnidaria; class Anthozoa; order Zoantharia; family Zoanthidae; genus Zoanthus; species Zoanthus sansibaricus. The sequence continues at coordinate 9,011 of JAPEIX020157978.1, forward strand.
CAGCAGGTGTAAATGTTGAGCTCTCAGCCAATTCATCTTTGCTTTTCAAACTTTTTTTCTTTCCTTTAGATTTTGAAGTAATTTGCTCTGTAGAAAAAACAGCAGTGGTCAAGTGTTGTGGGTCTGTGTTCAAAGAACCTTCTATGCTTCCATGTGTAAAGAGTTGATCAAGTTGAACTGATTTCATCACCTGTTCCTTAGCATTAATTTCTGATAGTATATTGTCTTGATTATCGGATTTTTTATTTTTATTATTCTCTGAGTCAATTTCTTTTTCTTTTCTTTTCTTTGATCGGGGTTTTCCGGGAGCTGATTTTTTTAAGGAACTGTTCCCTTTCTGTGTGTTCCCGTCTATACTTTTCATTTTAACAACATCATCTGAAACAGTTTCTCCTTTCTTAGTTTCTATTAAAGTTTCTTCTGGATTTTCCTTTGCTGGTGAAATCTTGATCACTGAAGGCCTTTCTCGATTATGAGCAATAATTTCACTTGAAGCAAAGTCACCTACAGTCGAATTTGTTCTTGTTAATCTTTCCAGGCTACATGTAAACTTATCTGGTAAGGTTTGAGGGCTCTCCGTTGCTAAATCTCTTGCATGTAGAAAAAATTCAGAAGAACTCAAAGATGACTCTTTATTGCATTCAACTGAAGCCGAAGATACTGCTTTTACAGGCTTATCTTGCTTCTTAACACAAGAAGAGTCCAAATTTGATGTATTGGAAACAAGAGTGTTTGACGAATCGGATCTTGAAGGACCAGATTTTATTGTATTTGCAAGTTTTTCCATGTAATCTAAATTAATAAGGCCAGAAAATGCTCCTGGAAGACTTGGATGAGCAATCCCATCACATTGTGAATGCCTACTTACTACAGAAAGAATTTCATCAGATATCGTGTCTCTACTTATGGTAGAAGATGAAGTTTCATTATCAGACTCTTGTTGTCTAGAGTCATCGTTTGTACTCAGGTCTGAAACTTTCGGTTTTTTAGAACTCTGTTCTTCGATTGTTTTGCTTTGGATAGGATTTCGTTTGCCTGAACGAGAACAATTTTTTTTTCTTCTCTGTTTCCCTTGCACATCTTTATTAAGGACCTAAAAAGCGAAAAAAATAAAAATAATAATAATAAGTGCAACGATTAAGCATTATCGTTTACAATAAGTAAGGGAAAACAACTGGTAAGTAGATGCGTGAAAACTTTTCATTTTTCGACCGGTACCATTGGTCCAGGGGTAGAGAGATAGAAAGATGGATGGTAGAATGGATGGATGGCTGAATGGATATTTTATTGACAACACACAGGTAAAACCGTTATAATTAATGTAATAATTCTTGAATGTGTTTAAATAGTGTAATTAATCTTTTTAAAAAATGTTATAAATTTATCTTATCTTTATCTTACACATGTAGAAGCAGACACAGGGTTACCGTCTCAACAGTACACGTCCTGTATTAGTAAATTGAACTTTAAAAAATTTCCAATCAAATATTAGAAAAAGACATGAAGTTTTATCAATATTCTCCAAACCTTGAAGAAGTTAAGGCCAAGAAACCTTTTGGGGTGGAAACAAGCTTCCACGCGAGATAGGGTTACGAATGTATTTAAAAAAAAAGAAAATCGAAAGTGAACTTTTGATTTATAATGAGTATGGCGATACATTTTTTGATAAAAAATAATATTTTAGGTTAAATATTTGATGACAAATAGTGTAAAAGTTTGCCTTGTACAATATATTTAGCTCAGTTGCTCGCCATGTGAGATACTCCAGAAACTTCATTTAATATTTATCATAGTGTACCCATTCTTTTCTCAGCATTCTGTGGATGCTGTTTCAAAATTTTATTCCCTACAGAGTAGAATCACAGATCAGTTATATAATATTGTAAGCGCTAACGGGGTTACTAGTTTACATGAGTGGTTGATACATGATTACATATTGTTGTACCAAAAGGATCTTGTTCACAAGATAACCAACTGCACTTTTTCAGGCGACTTGAAAAGTGTAGTATCAAGATTTCCAAGTCGAAACGTCGCGTTTTTTTAACTTTTTAACCGTTTTTATTATGTTCACAATTTTATCGCAATATTTTATAGTTAAATTAATTACAAAATCCCTTCTTCTGAAGTATGTAACTGTGTTTGTAAAAGGAAAAGGTTCTACCTGATAACTAAAAAAGATCTGGGAAAGAAAGCAGATGGACTAAGGACCAGCTAATCATTGTAAACCAATTTTGAGAGACTGCAAAATATTACATATCACTATGGTACTGATAGATTATAGAAAAGCATATAATATGATAACACAAAGCTGGATTCTCGAATGTCGAGATATGGTTGGAATTGCAGGAAATGAGAAGCAGTACAATTTGATTCAACTTTATTTGAGGAAGGCGGTATTTTTCAAGGTGATGGTTTCTCACCACCTTTGTTTGAATCAAACACTTCTGATATTTGGGAGAACAACTGCATTACCAAAATTTATTTCAAACGGAATTACCATGCACAGAGCCTAAGAGAGTGGAAAGAGAAAGAAAAATAAGGGCAATTTGTGAGAAAAATGCTCAATTCATTTGAGAAGAAAGAATCCTGACATAGTTGAGATCTGAAGGAGAAACATAAACCCATTGCGCTGCACAAGAACAAACCACAGCAATAAATGTTTAAAATGCAATTGAATCCCCTCTCTGTAGACTTTGCAGTGTTCAAATTGAAAGTGTTTTTCCACATTGTTATCGAGTGTGAAAAATTGGCACAGGAGTACTGAAGGAGGGATGAAAACAGGAAGAAAATGGTAGATTGGAAACTCACTTTCAATAATTTCTAAATGACAAATAGTGTGAGCATATACCACCTGGTTTTGCTGAGAATCAAATTTCTGTGAGACGTTGATGATAATGTACAATGTGACCCAATGTCAATACATTATTCTTATAGATAAAGAAAACAAAGTAAGTGCCGTCAGTGGTGTAGACGCCCCTGGTGACAGTAAGACATGTGTTTTTGAGAGAGAAACAGAAAGGGAAAATGAAAGTTTCACCAAGGTTCTTTGTGGTGTTTCTAAAACCGGTAAATGAGTTGACTGGCTAGATATAAAGATCAAGACCGAGAAAGGGAGTGTTTGAGAGACCCGGCTTTCTTAGAGATATTGAATGATATTGTACGTAATGTCTGCCAGTGCTACAAACAATTTTATGGTAATTGTGATAAAAATAATCGTAGTAAGGCCCTACAGTAATAGAGTGAGTGACTGACTGATGTGAGCGGTTTGTTTACAAACACACGCACACACTAGTGACACAATGAATGGCAAATTTGAATAATGAGCAACGCAAAGCCGAGAAACAAACATTTATGAAATTGTGAGTACAATTATAATTGATTATTCGGCTAGGGATAATGATACCTGAGATAAAGATAAAAATTGAAGAACAAAAGCAGAAAAAGCAACTTTGTCTCTTTTCTAACAAACTTTACCTTGCTTTCTGCTATCTCTGCAGCTAAAGTGGTAATGGGCCTACAAAAAACAAACATTACAGAGCATTAAATATATTAATTTGCTTTAAGTAAAGCAAAAGTAGCCCAACTTCTAAATGTCAAAGTCTTTAAGTCATGGCTAAAAATACCACTTTTCTTTAAAAAGGTTTCAAATTTGTGAAACTATAGTATTATAATGCATTTAATAGTATTCCAAATAAAATAATACCTGTTTTCTCTCAACGGTCGTAAATCATACACTTCCCAAATCGAGAGACAAATAGTCACGCAAAAAATCCAGATTTTTCATCATGCTTCTACTTTACGTAAGTTGTTAAACCTCATTTTGTCTTGAAATCCAGAAACAACTGGTGCTAGTGTATAACTTTATGACCTATAAATCTGAATTGACCATTCCTCCTAACTGAAACATTATAGGCTGATGTTAATCATTCTAAATTTTCCATGTTGTCTAAAAAGACCATTCGAGTCATCTTTAAAATTGAACCCAGATAAAGTACAATAAGCAACATCCTTACTTCTAACAATCTGATAAGGCTTTTCGTTACAATAGTTAAAACTTCTTGAAAGAAAAATGAATTGACCTTGGATTACAATGAATATTTTCACATAACAGGTAAACAAAACTAAACATGTTTTTTTAAGATTAATGAGGAATCAACAAACCCTGTATTAATCTCTTTGGAGGAATCGTTTTGGAAATCAACTTTATCAGCTTTGTCTTTATGGTTAACATCTTCCTGTGATGTAGATTTTGAAGCAAAAGCAGTTGTAGAGGAAAATTCAAATTGCTGCTGACACAAGTTATTTGATTTCCTTAGTGCAATGGTTGTCTCTGTTGTTGAATGCTTTGGTGATCTTTTGTTCGATAGCAGGTTTGAATTTGAACAATCTTGAGATTCCTGCAGTTTGTTTAGACCGAGTACCTCTTCAATACCTTGTTCGACCTACAACATAAGGAATTTGTTCTGTGTTCATAAATTTTCCTATTGACAATTTACATTAACAAAGAAAAAACTGGTACATAAGATATTAACATATATTGATCATCAAAAACGAGTTAAATCATTTAAGGGAAAAGTATATGCAGTACCTGTTACAACACAACTTTTTCAAAACTGTTGTAAAACCACTACTAGTGCGTATAATTACACCCAATGTGAAAACTACAACGCAAGATTTTATGTAAACTTGTGAGCTATCAGTATGGAGTTAGGTTATTTAAACTAAAAATCCACATAGTAATCTGAGCCACGGCCGTTTTAAAAAATCATTTTATAATAAACAAAACATAATTAATATGAAAATTGAAAATAGGTGATGTAATACCCCTTTGGCAAAATGTTCTACGAAATAATATTGATAATAATAATAATAATAACAATAATGATAACAATAATAATAAATTAAGTATTAATTTTTGCTGCTGATTTAAAGGTCTGCAGATTCATTTTGTACAATCTTAACCTCACTTTGTTGTTTATATATTCAAAAGTATAAGTGAAAGAGCAAGAATATTCGCACCTCCAACAATTCACACACAGTTGTAAATAGTGCAAAGCTTCATTGGTACTGTACAAATTTATTGCATTGTCGCTATAGTTAGTTACAAAAAGTGCAAAACAAATATTCATAACATGTTGAGAACAGAGCAAACGTTTAGCTCCATTAAACAGCATTTTTAAAAAAAAAAACCAGTTATTGTTGCATCTTCTGAAAAAAGGTTGTAGGGTCGGCCAGTACTTTAGGATGTATTTTTTATGTTCTCCTGTTTATGTCGAGCTGTGTATCCAATATAGCTTGACCACACAATATATATATTCTTCAATTTTAAGTAGTAACCTGAAACAGCCTTAATTGAGGAATTCTACTGAGCCATTTGGAATCCTGTCATGAGTTTTGCAAATACACTACCAAACAGCTCGTTTCAATCTTGCATAAATCCAAAATGCTTTTCAGTTTGATTTACTTAATTTAAATACATTCTGTACGACATCAATTAAAACCAATAATTGTATATTTAGTGTACTTAAGTCAATAAAATACAACCGTATATCCAATGCAGGCATTTTTTAATTACTGTAAGAATTGAAATGAAAATCATCTAAACTAAAAGCAATATGTAAACTAAGTGCAAATAGGAAACTCACCGTAGTGCGCTGTTGTTGAGCTGGCATCAAACTCTGATGTTCATACTGTCTGTATTGAATGTGCTGAATATTTGGTTTGTTTGTAGATGCGAGTGCTTTCTGTAACTGCTGCTGTTCCACCAACTGTCCATACAGCTCTGAAATTTGCTCTGGACTGGGACTCTGTTGCTGAATTTGGTGGAAAAAAGCCTGCAGCTTCTCAGGTTCCAACCGAGGATGCTGCTCTTGATGTTCCTACAATAGTGATAAGCAAAATTACCACAATCTAAATTCAATCTTATATTTGAAAGCAGTACACCTTCTGGCTTAAATAAGTTTAGAGAAAGTTGCGACATGGAACAAAAAGCAGCCCATTCCTTGACTCATCACCTACTGGCCCAAGCAGTGATAGTAATTAATTGGAGGGCTGTACTGAAAATGGTAAAGTAAGGGCGATTTTGGAATTAAAAGTTTAATATAAAGCAAGAAGCCTGATAATGTTTTCAAAACCAAAACGGAAATAAGCTGCATAATAGTGAGACTGATGTTGCAATACTCTGTGGCAATTAAACCATACAGTAAGTTAAAAAAGCTAGAAAGTGGAATATTGTATTTCTAAACATATAATTACTCCATTATTGCTATTACGAATGACTAATTTAAGTACTAGAGGAAAATAAAATTCATAAACATCATAGTCATTCAATACAATATGTATACTGTACGAGATACCGCATTTATACCTAACATGTGCCATTTCACTAAACCATAAAATGATGCTAACAACGACCATAACTTATTGGCCACTCTTTGAAATTAGCTTTTCAAATGATATGGTTAAGATCCCATCCTCTCTCTAGTAAGAAGTAAGGCAGTTGATTACAACAAACACAATCCATTTAGTGATTTGAACCTTTACCACCTGAATCAGACAGTTATACTGCCTCCTGTAAATAGCTTTTTCAGGGTTCATAAACTTTAAATCGTTTGGATTTTGAACACTTTTTCAAAACGTTCTTAAGTCACTGACTTCAATTTCCAAAAATTTACCTTTTCATTACGTCGGTTCCAATCCTAATCAGTCAGATCGCAAAATATAAAATGTAACCAACAATAAACAATTGCCAGAAAAAATTGGTATATATGCCCCGAGCAGGAATCGAACCCACGTCTCCCTGATCACTAGTCGGGCGTGCTAACCACTACACTATCAGGGACCACCACGCTGGCAA
>JAPEIX020158508.1:0-15846 GCA_026122405.2 Zoanthus sansibaricus
CCTACCAAGTTTCAGTTTAAGAGAGAATCAGATAGAGGATTTCTTCTTTTCAGGTCGGTCAGCGCCTCGCGATTGTACATAGCTTTGGTTTGGCCTAACAAAGCGACTTTGGTTAGCACTAACAGAAATTCAAGAAACCATCAGTTCCTGTTTTACAACTCGGCTCCTTGTAGCACTTCCTGTAGCGTCTAATTAGAGTATATTAGGAATCGTTTAAACTCTCCCTGTCTATAAGAATATTGTTTTAGGATCGAGGCTAGATATTCTTTTTTTGGCCGATTAGTTAGGCTGAAAATATTTTTACGACTGATATTCTTAGTTTCTGGAATATCGGCGACCATGGGATTTTCGTTTTTAAAATGACTGTGTAATGAAAGACCTTCAAAGGTAATAGAATGATCTGTATATGGTTTTAAGTGCAATTGCAATACATGTAACCAGTAATATTATTTTTCAAACATGCAAAATCATATTCTTAACAAAGTCTGAGCCTCAGAATTACTCTTAAAATATTGTTAGAATTTGGCTAATTTCAGCCTCAATATATTCTTATAAAAAAGAGTGTACCAGATACTAAATCCTGATGCCTTCGTGGATGTCTTAACCGTCAAATCACAAAACAAACCCATCATTTTTCCTCAGCAGCTTTTTAAACCTTCACTGAGCTTTCTCGTGGTTGCGTTTTAGGTTTTACGGGATATATACTTGATAGGACTAGTAGAATGCTTAGGAATATAGTTTCTGATTATAGAATAAAATAGCGAGGTAAAATTGAATTACTTCCAATGGCACACAATTCTGCCTTAGTAAAACGGAAGTATTCCGGTTCCATTTTCAGTATCCTCATTTTTCTGTCAGTATTATGTATTAGCCTAAAGATATTTTTGTTTTATTTTGTTACTAACACATGCCGCTAGTTATTGCACTGAGTTTGTTTTGTTGTTTGGCCAACTTTTGAGTTTGGATAAAGAAAAGTTTTGTACGGCTACATTCTTTTTATAAGAACGTCTTATTGTTGGGCCGAGGCTGAATGTTCTTAAATATTTTCGGTATTTTAGCCTCAAATGATCCTAAAAGTGTTCTTAATATAGACATGTGAACAATCTGCTCTACTCAACACAAAAATGTCATAGTTCAACTTCATTCAAGGTTGTGGTTTTAAGTTCGCTAAAATTTTGTTAATCACAATTTTGACTTTTTTTGATCGTGTTTAGTTCGTGACATGAAGCAAAATTTAGTCGCTAGCTGGTTGCTGTCTAGAAACTTTATTTGTATCTATACAAATATTACACGGTGGCGCGAACATATGTTCAAGCCAACGTGTAATTTTCTTTTTATTGCATAGATATGAGTGTTTCGAAAATAGAAAAAAATAGGCGAAAAAGACAGGAAAAACAAAGGAATGACGTCAGCGATATCTTCACTAGTGAGGATATGGAAAATATGTCACTCGTATCCCAGATGTAGTGTCATATGAGATCTACGAGTGGCGTATTTTACAGTAAAACACTCATATCCATGTAATAAATACTAATACGGGATTTGGTATCAAGTGAATATACAAGTAGCTACAGATAGTGATCCTAATGTTGTGCAATCTGTCTATATTACTGCAAACATTTTTAATATCATTAACTGTAGTCATTTTTCCCCATGGCTGTTTCACTCCAACTTGCTTTTGCACTACTTTGAAAAGTCATTTCACCCCCCTAATTTGTAAATCTACAATTTTTATGCAGAGAAATTGTTTCATGCATGTATATGAGCTACAGTTGGGGACAATTTAGCACTTTCAACTGCTGATTTTGTACATGCTTGTAATTAAGTGCATTTGAGCATATTCGCACAGAAAAAATATGCTAATATAAATTATATAAACTTAATACAATACAACGAAGACAAATCAAAATTTCTAAGATCATCATAACATCCCATAAAAGCTAGGTTTCCAAAAATTACATACTGGCCAGGAAAATCTGGCTCTCAAGTTGCAGAGGTATATTCTGACAGAAAAAATATTAAATAACTTTTGCTTTTTACCTGAAATTGATGAATTGGTAATGCATCAAAGAACTCATTTGCAAGAAAAAAAGAATGGCCTAAAAATTAAAACACAAAACACTAAAGATACAATAAAATTATAATATACTATGAAAGTCCAACTTCATTTTCGCTTTAAGCTGCGATTTCAGACTTTCCATCCTGGGAAGAACACAACAAACTCTTCCTCGTTCAAATCAATTACTTGGCACTTATGCCAGACGCCATACTGATCGATTCCTTCACAATTTGTTCCGATTTGGAAAGCCATTTCACTTTTCAAATTTCACGTTTATACTATCTCTTTGAAAGATCGATGCAAATGGCACTTTGTGGACGCGAACGCTACTCTGAATCTCGAAAACGTCTCCATAACAATGGCAGCTATACGCTAGTGCGCGTGCGTGTGACGTAGGAATATTGATTTTTGCATATCTAATTAGTGACACACTTTGTCCGCCGTGAAGCCGTAATGAAATTAAGTCAAAATTTGCTGTCACACAGTCATTTTCGATGACCAACTTTTGAATCAGTAAATGATCAAAAGACAGAAACAATTAAAGGAAAAACATTTTACAAGGCTGTGCTCTAAGAAAAATGGAAGGTAGAATTAGTTCCGAATCTGACAAATACAGGGTACCCAGTATATGATTTTTATGCAAGGGCAAAAAAAGAAAGGCTCCACAAGCCACTGGGCAAACCTAGTTCCGCATCCCTGCATTTTAATCGAATATATTGTTCTTGACACTAGAAGTTTTCGGTAAGTTGTCCAGGCCATGGTTGCTCGAAGGTTGGATAATGTTATCCAGTGGATAAGAAATTATCCAGTCGATAATATAGTTTGTTTTGCCAACTCTTATCCGCAGGATAGCATTATCCATTCTTTACACAACTGGGCCCTGTGCAGCAGTATTAAAACATGCACAGTTAACCTGGTGTAAACTGATGATTGGTCAAACTAATTGATTAATGACATTTTCCACAATCCAGGTGGAACATCCAACCAATAAGGCAATTATCTGTGATTTTGGAGTAGGGAAGTTGATGGATGCAACTTTAAAGACTTGCAAAAGTGGAAATGCTTGCACCTTGGCTTACCAGCACAAAGAGCAGCTGCTAGGCAAGGCCCCATCACAAGCAGGAGATGTCTATTCCTTTGCAGTTGTAATGGTGGAGGTTTATACACGTGTGCCAGTTTGGCAAGGTTTCTCGTTGGTCCAACTTCAGAAAGCCATCATGGATGATGTTTACCCACCATATGATAGCACAGTGAATCCAGCTGAAGCAAAGGACATTATTCGTGTTTGTTTTAAAAGTTCTGAGAAAAGGCCATAGCTTTGTTGTATTGTTAGAGCAAGTAAAATCTCTTGTCGGAGAAATAGACATCTGGTGACTTGATTATAATAATAACAATTTTTTTTAAACAAGTGTTATGTCGCATACCAGAATGCAATGACATATGTATACGGTGTTGTTAAAGATACGACTATATTTACTAATTGTTGAAGTTTGTTTTACATTCTCTATTTCATGAAAATATTATTTAGCATAGTTACAGTTCCTGTTCTTTATAACAAGTGCAGAATCGTGATAGGAAGGTGTTTGGTTGACTGTTTTAGGTAAAATGCCAGAAAAGGTAATTTTTCAATATGAAGTTAAAGTGTATATATCGAAAAATAGAAAATCATCAGTTAGAAACGATTTTGACAGTCAAGAAAAATGTCGTTTATTTTATTGAAAAAGCTTGTTTGGTTCCTGAGATATTAACGTTTTTTAAATCAGGCAAGCTGTGACGTGCAACACAGAATAAAAAAAAATCACAAATCTTCCATGATCATGAAACTTTGCATAATTGTTTTACTAACAAAAACGCATCTAATGATGTAATTTCTTTGTTACTATGACAACAATCTGATCCCAGTCCTTTCTTCCCTCTGCAACAAATAAAACGTTTTTGGCACTCTAAGACAAGATAACCGTTTTGTTTTGCATCATGGATAATGCCCACCACAGTTGGTGTCAGCTAACTAAGTTGTTTGCATAAATAATCTTTGGGTAAAAATTAAAAGTTTCAATTTTAAGAAATAAAAGGCCTGGGACTGAATGTGTTGCTATAGCAACCTCAAAGTTTAAATAGTTGAACATGTTTCTATGATTACAATATTGGTGCCAAGTTTCAAGTTCGTCAAAGAAGTAGTTCAAGAGATCATTTTTATTTTGTTGTACTGGGCCATTTTGAATTCTGGTTTCGACGTGACAGCATTCCTAATTTGCATATTTAAAAAACGTTAATATCTCGGGAACCAAACAAGCTATTTCAATAAAATAAACGATATTTTTCTTCATTTTCAAAAGCGTTTCTAACTGACGATTTTCTGTTTTCCCGATATATACACTTTAATATACATAAATAAAGCATGACTATTGTATGCTTTGTAGCAATGTTCATGGTCATATTTATAGTTCGGGAAAACAAAGATTTATCTTGTGAATGGCACATGTAAAAGTTTTACTGAATTCTCCAAAGAACTGGTGTTTCAGTAGGTGGAAGCTGTCTTTTACAGATCAAAATATCTTGTCAAAGAAATGTATATTTCCTTAGCAGAATCTAATTCCACTTGTAACCCATTGGACTGCAGAAACTGGTTAGCCTCTTGCTTGAATGACAAAGGCAGGTACTCAAGGTCTTGCTGGAAATCATACTTCTGGTTAATGAAGGCTACATCATCCATGCATACCTTCACTGACATTTCCTCTCCACCTGCAAGACAAACCAAATGCCCTTTTTAGTTCAGGAAGAACAGCTGAAAATCTTAGCAGGGAATAGCATTAAGTGAATGTCAAATTAAAATGGTTTAAAATTTTCAATTTGTTTAAGCTGCCTGATTTTTTTTGTATATCGACTTTCAGTTACTTAGAAGCAATAGTCACATTGTGCAGAATATTTTTTGGTCAATTTCAGCTTCTTTTTTTTTCTGATGGAACCAAAAATTTCGGGCAGTGTTTGCATGCAGTTAATCTCAAACAAAATGCTAACAACCACAGAAAAATCAGGGTATACCTTTTTTTAAAATAATCAAAGACCACCCACAATGAAAAAGTCTGATATAAAATAGAAAATATGGCCCAGAATTCAAAATAGGCCCTTTAATTAAAAAATAAATTACAGAAACTCTCTCCTTTACAAAAAGCTCATTTTGCAAATATACAGTTAACCAGTACTTGAAGCCAACTCTCTCGGCCAATCAGGGTGGTGCTACCAGTGGGGAAGTGATCAGGTGACCAGTTTCAATATCTCTTGAGCGGAGTACTTTACTAACCACTCTTCCCGTTGTATTTGTCACACATATATTTTCATATAACAAATATACATAAAAAGGCAATTCTATTTTTGTGTGCTAGTGCAATTAAAGAATGATTTCACTACACTCTCAGAAAATCTAATGACCCAACTGTGAAATGTGAGCGAAAATTCAAGTCGCTACCCCGCCTAATTTTGTTGACAAATTTCAGAAATTCCTATGACTTGTGTGTGCTGTTTACGTCACTTGCTTGAACCGCATTGGAGACATTGTCTTGGTTAAATATTTTTTGCTGCAAATACATAAAATTACCACCAAACTTTTACGGAATTTCTGTTGTAACGACCGTTATTCGGCATTTTATTCAACAATGATCCAAATGCAAACGGATAGTTGTTAATTATATGCAAACAAGGGGCAGCTGCAATTCACCACCGAAAGTAGGCAGGGCAGTAGAGAAAAAGGGGGCGATGCAACAATAAGAGAATTCAGGGCTGTTTCAAAGTTCAGTGATTTTCGTAGTAGTAATTATCCCTGAGAGCCAAATTAATTTTCTTTACTTGTGGATGGAGAATTTGGTGGTATATCAATTCAGAATTCTTGAGTACAGGATTGTCTCAATTCTCATGACCTGATTGCTTATAAAAAATAACAGTGCATTGATTTTGGGGAGTCAAATTGTAATCTACAATGGAACATCTGGTACCTTTCAGCTCTGGGAAGTCGTACAACTCATTGGGAATCCCATTTGGTCTATCTGTTTTTTTCTGGAACCTGATTTTGTGATTATTCCAATCTTGCAGAATGTTCAACAGTTCTAATTCCAACAATGGCATGTAAACGTAGAGCAAACAAAGCCTGGGGCCAAAAGAAAGTATTTACTGATCAGTCCTTTATTTCAACAGTGTCTTCCTATGCTAGACCCTGCTAGAACATCCTAGTCTTTTTTATTGCAAGTTGAATAATAATCACTATATTACTGAACATACATTTGAAACATGTTTTCTCATGTATTCTTGACGAACGTATTTGGTAATCTGACAAACTTTGCCATTATGTGTGGTCTGGTAATTTCCCAGATGATACAAACTTGTATATACAAGAAAGCATGGGACTTCAAACTGAAGAACGAGCAAACACTCATATTGTCAACAAACGTTCATTTAGTTTTTTAAAAAAACCGTAATATCAGTTTTACTTTATGTAATTAAAAAGTATATCTTTGCTATCTTATTGAGAAAAGTGAGTATTGAAAATAAAGATAAAAGAAACCAGACGATCTGTGATCGATTACTCGTGCCTTGAACAATGATACAAAATAGCGAGGCAGATAACCTTAGCTGGATTTAAGCCAGCTATGGGAAGGATAGATCACTTGAAGACCTGGATGACCATAAATGGTTAATTTTTACTGTTGTATTTTAAAATGGTTCTCTTAGCATGGTGCTTCAGGAGTTTCCAGTTCTCCAGGTTAGAAATTTTTTTTTTCAAGGACCCAACCCAAAACTCCTCTTTGCAAAATTACATACTGAGTAACTACGCCAACAAAAAAATTTGTCCAGTTTTTCACCTTTCCAGCAAAATACGACAGACATTCCCAGAAAAAATCCTGAAATTGTGTCCAGGCATCAATTTTTTTTTTACAAAATTCCAGGAGTTTTCCAGGGTCCAGTTGTTCAAAACCCTATCAGCGTTAACGCAAGGTTAAAAGTTTATGCATGCTTTTGTTCCCAACTTTTTAGCTCTTTACCTTTCTTCTTTCCACTTACCCTTGTCTCTATGTCTCTGTGTTCTTGATGATAACGTTTCGGCAGTCCTGCCCTCTTCAGATCATAACGATTTATCAAATTGCTTGTCAACGTCATTACTGTTAATATGGTGTCGAAGGTGGGAGTCAGGTCAATTAACCTGTGAAGTTGGGATTAACTAGTTTTGTCTTAGGAAAAACTTAGCAGTAATTTATAAGAACCATAATCTTTTCCTAGGAAAAAATGCTGCAAGGTAGTGCTGGCGTTTTATTTTTTCAGTTTAATTAGTGTTTATACCAACAAAAATGCACGACTGAATTTGCAATTTTGGCACATAATATATAAACTGAAAGAAATTTAGGGTTTATAAATCTGCTTGCCACAGGACTTTGCCAAGTATTCTGGTATTCTACAACTTCGTCCACTGCTATCTTCTGTCCCTCCCAATTTTTTTCCATGGTAAAATGCATGACTTTACACTTGAGGGGCCTGCCCCTACAGAAAAGAAAACGTCGATCGACCTATGATTGGCTCCAAACAGTATATCAAGATCATGCCTTAGTTAACCCAAACATCCACACAACAGGACAGATACTAAAACGGTAGTTACGATTAGGATATTGGCCTCTGGCCAGCAATAAATAAATAATCCTCAGAAACGGATAAGCTTCTTTGAACATTTTTGTGTTGGGAGAATTTTGTCAGTGCTATACAAATCCATTCAGTTGCACATGTGCTCATACACAACCTATGAAAATCTTTGAACAAAATGGTATTATCACTAGCATACACCCTTTTATTTTTATCACTATTTAGCATACGTTTCTTAATTTTCTGTATATTTTCAATCAGATCATATGATAAAATGGATATTGAGTGAGTCAGTTCAACATTTTCACGTACAGTTTTTTCACTCAGCCACTAATTTGTATATCCTCTGTTTTAAAAACATATTTTCCATTTGACAAATCCTTTAAAACATAGGCCTTGTGCTTAACTGCAAGCTTTCGTCCTAGCTGTTTTTGCCTAAGTCATGTGCAGCGGAACATGCCTGATGCATACTATGTAATAGTATTAAATAAGTAAATTCCAGAAAGTAAAATAAGGTCGAATCGTACATCCCAAGAGGGTTAAGGCCAAAGATACCAAATTTTGTTATTGTGGCCTTCCTAAACAAAGTGTCACAGGTGAAGGTTGCATGGTATGCACAAAAAATGTGAAGCAAAGTGTTGCTGCTGGAAAAGTTACCACTGAGCTGCAGCAGTTTCTTAAATAGATACGATGATAGTATGTACTGATCGTCGACTAGCAACTTTTATAAAGCATTTAAAGTGGTGTGATTGCTTTAATAGTTATAGTGCATTTACAGCTATTCAGAGCTTTTGAAATATATAATAACAAAGATATATTCTGATGCTGTTTTCAATTTTCACTGTCCTGTCAATTGATTACCTCTGATAACTTTGACAAGAATTATCGGTAAGTTTTTTTCTTTGAAATATTTTTTTTCTAAGAGGGCTTGGCAACGAATCCTGCAATGTGATTGGTTCTCAGCTCGGTATATAATTTTCTATCTCTGCCCCCGGTCACAGTAACACTTTCATGAGTTGGATTTCAGAGAGAAAAAGAGAGAGGAAAAAAAGTTATTTACCGGCTTAGGATCGGTCCGTATAGTGAAACACTGTGACCTTGGGCAGAATACTCAAGACCTCGGTCACAGTTTTTCGCTATACGCACCTCCCAGCCAGTAAATAATATACATAAATTGTACCAACAATATAATTGACTATTCAAAAATTTTGCAAACAAAAAAATAAAAATCAATATGAAATAATCGTAAAACAAATTATAATTCAGCAATAATTTTCAAAGTAAAAGTATGCGATGCTATTGCTCAGAATCGATCATGTAATACTCACTACTAGAGCAAATATCAGCCAATACACTCAGGGCAAACATTCCACCACTTGCAGTGACTCGAAAGAACAACTCGATTGCTTTGTTTTGAGGTTGCTTTTTATCAAAAAATGACTGAGAATACAACTTCTATATTTGGGAAAACGTCCAAAGAAAAAAAGACAGAACTTGTGAACAATTCAGGCCTGCAAAATACAAAGAGCTCAACAAATTTTGCTTTCAATGTTTTAAATGGCATCCACCGTTTTCTTGGTGAGAAAATTGTTGTTGAATCATAAAATAAATAGACCTCATCAACGCAATTTTTGTATTGAGCTATCCAGTCACTCGACTGAAAAATGCTCCTCAAAGTTTCACATTTCACAAATGTTCACTTTTCTGATGCAAAAAACGTAGAAGAGGTTTATTCACTAAATATCTTTGTTATTATTTCAGTGTAAGCAGATCAGCCTTATGGTTTATCTCTTGTAATATGGCCAAATCAAGATATAAACAATTTCAAACACAAGAGCTGGGTTTGCAGCCATTTTTTCTTGTAGCTGTTGGTTTGTGGTTACACCCAAAAACCCATTGTTCAGCTCAGGAAACCATTTACATAACAGCCAGGTGCAGCATTGAACAACTATAATACTATAATTATAACTATATTTATAACTATAACTATAATTATAACTATAACTATAATTAATAACTAAAACTATAACCATAACTATATTTATAGTTATGACTATAATTATCATATTTCATAATTATGATAGCATGTATATATGTTGTATGTAGGGCAATCAGTTAAAATCATGTTAAAAACTCTAAAATTCTGATCTGTTTAAAATCAATACAAATTAATTTTTGTATAAATGTTTGTTCATACTTTGTACATAACTTTAGCGGATCTTAAAAATTCTACTTTTAAAAATATAAAGTCTTGAAAAAAATTCCGAGAATTAATGTTGTGGCACCCCATCTATGTTCCAATATCCATAGTGAAACCTGACCTGAACTTTGAATAAACGGTTAGATTTAGCTTGCTGCAAAGCAGGTCCAAGCATTTTATTAAACTTTACTTTGGCAGCCATCTTGAATTTTACTCATACACCACCTCTGTCTCTCGAAGACCCAGTTTAGGGGTGGTTTGGGCCCAGCGTGATATGGGCGTGAAAAAAACAACTGACAAGATCTTGAGCGCATTCTATTGGCCCGGTGTTCAAGGAGATGTGGCTGAACATTGTAAGTCATGTGATGTTTGTCAGAAGATGGTGAACAAAGGATCGGTCCCAAAAGTTCCCCTACAGAAGATGCCTGTGATTGACAAGCCCTTTAAAAACGTGGCAGTTGACCTGGTAGGACCTATCAGTCCCCCCATCGAAAATGGACACCGATACATTATCACACCAAATGACGCCCTCTCTCTCCTTTAACTCCACTGAGTAGCGGACGGACGCCGTAATGGGAAAAATAAATCTTTGCCTAATTTGAGGGAGATAACTGAATCGAGTTCTTTTTTGTCGGTTAGCAAAGTTTTTAGTGCTGGTTCAAATAATTTATCGATGCATTTGGTCCCGCGCTCAGGATCGGCTTCGATTGAGACGTCAACTTCAAATGCTTCAAAAAAACACCAACACAGCTTCGGTTGGCCCTCCCTCAATGCTCACCACCGAGGATATAGACTCCCTATTGGTTCCTGAATGAAACTTCGTCTTTTAAGAATGAATTCAGCAAAAGAAATCTTTCGATTTTCGGCAAGAAAACAGTTCTCATCAAAAGTTTAAAGGACCATATTCAAGCTTCCCGCAAAAATGCTGAAAAAATAACCGACCAAGTCAGTGATCTGGTTAATATTGACAAATCAACCTATACCAGACCTAGTGTTATAGATCTTAGAACAACTGTAACCTGTGCTGATTATCATCTCTTTTGTGGAGACATATTAAGGATAAAATCTGACCCGGATTTTCTAAAGCTCAAAATCAATTCTCCCACGCAAAATCAATCATCCATGCTTTCTTCGCATAATTCTTCAGGACAAGTCCAAGTTTCCGCTTTGTACAAAGAAATAGAAAGCTTGAAAGAATCTAGACAAGCTCTAGTTGAGGAAATGAGGGATATAAAATCAGAAAAACCCAAGCTTCGAGATTTTATGTCCTTGAAGCCAGAAAGTATATAATTGGTCCAAGAAAGAGGCTCTTTCTTTTGCATTGCAAATCATTTCGAGGGATATGACAGCTTCAACTGCAAACAATAATGACTCGACACCTAAAAAAAAACAACAATGAAGAATCCAATGATAATTAATCTGATGAATGGCAAACCACTGGCCCGAAAAAACAAAAAAAGAAAGCAAGAAAACCTACTAAAGCACCAACTGGTGTCACTCAGCAAAATAAACCCGTAATAGATCTGGAAAAAGGAAAAAAAAAAAGAAGAGTGCAAAAACCTCGGGAAAACCACAAGAGGTAAATGAATTCGAAGAAAGTGTACAAGAAGTGCAGTTAACTAAACTGGTTGAGCGTTCTTCTATATTACTACTACAACTCTACTAAATTGGCGACTCAATGATAACAAATATACAAGGATGACACCTAGGCAAAGCTGTTGGTCGCAAGATTATCGTGAAGCCATTTCCAGGAGCAAATGCCAGAGCAATGAAGGATTATTTGAAACCTTCGCTAGAGCTGGAACCGGATCGAGTTGTTTTGCATATTGGGACCAATGATCTAAAATCAAAGGAACCCAAGCAAGTAGCTGATGCAATTGTGGACCTCACAAGACAAGTGGAGAACTCCTCTGACGCTGAAGTTGTAATATCTTAACTGGTATGTAGACGAGATCTGTAACGGTTTCCGCAACACGTATTATTATTAGTCTGTTTACTTTGTTAGAGTTATAGTTTGAGATAACAATTATCCTTTATGAACACATTAAACACATTTCCGTTTTAATGACTCGTGTGTTCCTTTGCATATCAGTCTTAGAAAGTTAGTTGTTCTTCAGTCGTGAAAGCAAGCTTATTTGATAGTTGTTCAGTCAGTTGGTTAAAGTCTTCAGTTGGCAAGCGGGACTGTTATGTAAGTGATTTTACTAGTTTTAATTGCCGTAATAGTTTTAGTTTATTTAGATATTTCATTTGATTCAATTTTGCTGTCAAAAGTCATGCCGCCGGCAAGCGGAATGTAACATTACTGGTGCAGTAAATTACAAAAGTTGGTTTTTATGTATTATTGTTTACAATTGCGACTCAAACGTTATCCTGCTTGTTTCTGCAAAGCAAGTTAATGTCACAATTACCACTAGTTAGAATCTGATTTTGCGTAATGAGTTTTTCTTATAAGTCACTTCGAATGTATGCTTAGCGACTCTTGGCTTGTATCAGCTTGTATCGTTTATTTAGCCTTAGCTAATGTAATCTTAGAATTAGCCTTTTTTCGTATTACTGAGAACATGTATTGAAAATAATTTAGACAAATTTGTTACAAATAAGTTACGTCATTAAAATAGAATGATCGGAATGTTTTTCTCATCACGTACAGTGCTAAAAATTTAAATCTATGTATTTGTATTATTTCTAGTTTATGACTTCCAAGATCGAACTTCAACTTAACGTCGAATGAAAGTTACGATTAATAAAGTCCGTAAAATACACCCTATAATGGTACTCAGTTTGATCTAATCGTCGTTGTCATCTGTGATTGATCTGGCCGTCAAGGAGGTCAGTAAACAACTCAAAGTATTACTAACTAGAATCAGTGGAGCCGGATCCAGCATACAAACTTAACAGAGAAGGAACTGAACAAAGGAGGAGTGCATCTTAACATAGAAGGTAAAAAGAAACTTTTTCAGAATTTTAAAATTAACTTAATTAATTGAAATACGATAGTGAATGCCGTGCCTTCTGAAACCGTTAGCAACTCCGGCGAGTTTGTGGATATTAATGTCGATCATAATAAATCTAAATTAAAGCTTGATTCTACACCATTGCCAGCTTGTCGCGGGTTCAAACTAGCTTCTCTAACTATTAATAAACTAACTATGCACATAGATGAACTCAAAATTCTCTTAGCTTGAAATGAAATTGATATCATATCAATTAATGAGACTAAACTTGATGAAAATATCTTAAATAACAAAATAGACATCCCTGGTTACACTATTGTACGGCGTGACAGGACAACAAATGGTGGCGGGGCAGTATGTTTTTATATAAGAAACTCAATTCAGTTTACTGTACGAAAATGATCTAATGATGGAAACTATTGAGAATCTCTGTGATGAAATTCAAAAACCCAAGTCAAAACCTTTTGTTGTGGTCACGTGGTACAGACCTCCATATTCTCGTATTGAAGTCTTTACGCCCTTTGAAGAGTTGCTAGGGAAACTTGACATGGAGAATATTGAACATCATTGAATGGAGACATGAATTGTAATAACAGTCGATAAGCATGCGCCAATGATATCAAAGCGTGTTCGCATGCGTAGCTCTCCTTGGATAATGCTAAAGTTGAAAAATAAAATGCTTGATCAGGATGATTTAGAAAGTTAAGCAATCAAATCGAATGACTCTCAAGATTGGTCAATTTTTGTTTTTTTTTAAATTATTTTCTTTTTTAAAAAACAAAGGTATTGAGCAGTTTTAATAAATAAATATGGCAGCCAAAAAAAGAAATGAGAAAAAAAAATTATTACAAGTTTGTGTGTCAAGACAATGCTACGTAAGGGGATAATGAAATCCTTAGTACAGATTTTAGTTGATTGGTGTTAGATTTGAATTGGTGTTAAATTGAATCTTGCATCAAAGCTATAACTCAGCGATTACTTACCGGGCCGGGTACAAGGTGGCGGGTGTTCTTTCAGATGAAAAATTACGTATTCTTGTTCAGACTGTGATCAACTCTCAATCTCCCAGTTTTCTGTCTTTGTCCTTTACTTCAAAACCCGTACAGCCAGTAGTAACAATGTCAACATACTCTATTTCATCTGTCCAGCTCCTCCGTGTCAGGGAGAGATTCAGAACTGAAGGGATAAATGGGGAATGGGGAGTATACGTGCCATTAATGAATCAAAACTGGCGCTCTATTTGCTCCATTAATTCCAACTCCTCTGCAGTGTAATACTGCAGAACCTTAGGTTTCTTCTTGGCTTCTGTAATAGTGTCTGGTACACGGCATTTTTTGGAGTTGGAAGCCAGAGTACCGCCTAGTACCGATCGGAGCCTTGAAAGCCCTGGTCGAGCGACTCTGGGACTGTTTTTCGGAGCAATGATTCCTGTAAAAACTTCAATTTCACCCTCGTTCTGTGCGGAGTTGCTGAAAGGGACATTTTTTTGATCAGGAATTATGATCTTCGACAACTGACTCTTCAATTCCACAATTTTCTCCGCCTTTTCGTTTTCCAGGCTTAAAGTTGTAAGAACTTCACTAACCGCTAAGCTGTCGAGGTCATCCGCATCCCAAGCTTCGCCGCCTTGCAAGACATTGGCTTGTTTGGGAGGTTTTCCACTTAAAACAAGCTTGTCGGAAAGGATATAATCAATAGCTTCATCAAGTTCGATGTCTTTCTCTTCTACATCAACAAAAAATTCGTCAAACTCATCGTCATTTAAGTTACCGATAATGAGAGGGTCGGTGAATCTCGGATTCCGCGTTCTGTAATCCGCTTGCCGTGGTCGGTCTCTTCTTGACGCAGTTTCCGAAAAACATTTTTCATCAGTAACATCAAAATACTCTGATACACTTCTTATTAGTTTGGTGCTCTCACCATTGCAGCCAGTGTTGTTACTTAGGTCATCTGTGTCGTCTTCAATTCTATTTTCCGAAAAATCTTCTTCGTTCTTGCGCAAATAGGAATCCTTGTATTCTACAATGTACGTTGTACTTGAAACCGTCTTTTCAACTTTCTTAGGTGTGGCAGGCTCTATTTCGTCTGTGTTTGCATCAACAGCGGGTTGGTGCGCCGGATATTTATCCATGGAGCATTCTTTTAAATTCAAACCGCTTTCCATTTTGCCTTGGTTCATGAAGTGTTTCTTTGTAAATTTACCACTGTAGTAATACTTCATTTTTCTTGGTGTGGACTCGAGTGGCCGCTCAAATAGTCCAGTTTCCTGTTCAAACTCAGAGTTAGAGCGGACACAGTTGATCAAGCTGGAATCATTCAAATCTTCAGCTGAATCTAAACTGGTGAAGTTAAGAACTGGCGTAACCTGAAAATTTTGGAAGATTGTTTTTTCTTTATCTATCGCGGCTGGTTGACTCGATCGAATGCTGCTCCGACTGCAGAAATCAAGGTTTGCTTGCTTTGTTCTTGACAACATTGGTCTAAATCGCGGAACCGTGCGAGTAGAGCTTGCGGTATATGGTCGCAAAGGAACGACTCTGTTTCGTTTTTTACAAGAAGGCAAACAATTTCCCATTTTTTTAATCAAAAAGTATTTACATACTTTACTGAATTCTTTAAAAATTTCAGTAGATTTTAAAAGTAAATCTAGATTTAGTTGTGCCCAGTGATGGTGCTGCGCTCAGCGAGCTGCCAGAGTCTGGTTATTCGCCCTGGGCAAGTGGGTTGTCATGGGATTTTCTCCGATTGGAATTCCATAAATTCAGTGACCATAGAAGATTTGGAAATATGACCACCAAGCTGAAGTAAAGGACTCAATGCTGAAGTGCTTCAAGTATCTTGAAGTATCTTGAAGTGTTCAATGGCTACTGCAAGCCATTTGAAAGCTATTTGGGGCTTAGAGACTTCACTGATTAACCTTCCAGACCATGTCAGATATGTCAGATATGTCAGAGTGTACCAATGCCAGGTTGAATTTTGCGCCAGATGCAAGTGATGCAAGTCGCAAC
>JAPEIX020159022.1:0-15836 GCA_026122405.2 Zoanthus sansibaricus
CGCTCGACGGCTCAGATCTTGGCGTGAAAGTCGAATTTGCAGAGGGAGGAAAACCGGAGTACCCGGAGAAAAACCCTTGGAGTCAAATTGAGATCGACAAATCTCAGCCCACATGCGGACTCGACCCCGGGTCGTAGAGGTGGTAGGAGCGACTAATGACCACTACGCCATCCTGACTCCCCAAATCCCAAAATCACCTCTAACTTCAGATCAGAACTCTATAACCTTTGGTGTTCCTCAAGGCGCAATTTTAGACATATCATTATTCCTTTGATATAGTAATGATTTTAGTAATTCTGCTCAAGGCTTAGATTTTTACCTTTTTGCAGATGACTTGAATTTATTCTGCTCAAATAAAAGCCTTAAATGTCTTGAGACCATAATAAACAATCAACTCATCAGCGACGATAGCTGGTTATGTTTTAACAAACTATCACTTAACATTGCTAAATCTATTTTTGTAACATTTCATCCTCCTCAGAAGAAAGTTCTTTTCCCACTAGTACTCAAAATTAATGATAATCTGTTAGAAGAAAGAAAGTATATTAAATACCTAGGTGGAATTATTAACTGCAGTTTCAACTGGAAACAACATATACATGAACTATCTAATAAATCATAAAGTATTGGTATGTTGTCTAAATTACCTCATTTTATTTCTCTTAATACACTTATTTAAATGTACTTACTATTCAGTCATATAACCTTTTCTAAGTTCTGGTATAGTAGCCTGGAGTAACCCATAATGTGTCAAATATCACCCCACTTCTAACTTAGTTTAAAAAAGAAGGAAATTCAGTTCTAGACACATACTTCTAGATCTCCACTGTTTAGAAAACTTTGCTTACTCAAATTACTAGACATTGTTAGCCTATGGCTGCATTATTGTTGCATCAGTTTCATAATGTATTCTCCCCGATCAATGTAATGATTTCTTTGTCCTTGTCAGCAACCAGCATCACTATAATACACAACTTATTTCTACAACAACCTACACTCTACCATCAACTCACACAAATTATGGTCCTTTTAATGTTTTTAATCTAAAATTTTACGGCCCTAAACCTTGGAATTCGATAGACAGATCACTGAACCACCTACCTAAATCGTCCTTTAGAATTAAGCTAAAACAGCAATTCAGCCTAATTTTTTTTCTTTTATTACTTAAGATATCTATTTTATTAATAGTTTTAGTATTTGTATCCTCACAATGTTTTTAGTGGTAATATTATTACCATTAATTTTTTAACTATATTCAGTTATAATAATTGCATTGTGTACTTCTCATTTTTTTTCTGACCTAGTAATTGTAATTTTAACTTATAAAGGCGACCTGTTTCAGTTAGCCCTTAAGATTATCACAAATGGCCTGCACTCTAAATTTTGATATCTCGTTATAAATGTAACTTTTCATTTTGAACTGTGAGTTCAAATAAAATATTGTGGTTGTTGTTGTAGTTGTTGTTGTTGTTGTTGTTGTTATTGTTCTGTTAAGGGGTAAGACATGAAACCATCCAGATGTCAAAACTATCATTATTACAGTACAATTGATAATTGCTCTATTGACTTCTTTGCATATTGTAAGATTTAAACTGTTGTTTTTAGTTTTTGTAAAAGTGCAAGAACTACGCTTTCATTGCCACAAATCGCAATTTCTTTTGATTATCGCTCCATATAGACTGCTAGCAAAATTTCGTACCTTTTTACACTCCTTTGTCTCCTTTGCTGGTCCAATTTCTTTGCAATCTTTTCCACCATTGCTGGGGGGTGGGTTGGTACAAGTTCGCGATCGTGTCTGGACGCCACTACCACAAGTGACGGAACATTTCCATGAACTCCACTTCGTGTACTTACCGTCTATAGGACACGCAGGCTGAACGAAATAAGATTGATTAGTCGAGAAGTTGAAAGTTTGAACTGCGTAAACCTTACTTATGATGCAAGCTTTGGCTCTACGTTTGAGTTTAAAACAGAAATTTCAGGTGAACAAATTGCAGTTTGTTTCATTTGAGAACAATCTTTGTGCATACCTGCCCTTTGGGATTTTGTTTATGGAACAGGTGATAGATAATACTAGTACGTTGTACTTGTTAAGGGTATCGATGAAACATCGACGCGCAGCCGTTCTAGATTCTATGGATGCAATACATGGACATGATTGACATTCTTAAAACATGTATCAGAGCTGAAAGAGGGAATTGGAATATCTCAGTCATTGCATGGTATGCTTCCATATTTTGCTGCTTACGTTCATAAAATCACTACGCCAAGTCTGCCTATATTCATCTACAACTTATGAGTGAGATTGAGGATACGAATCCTAGCGCTTTCAAATGGTTTCCGCGTAGTGTGAGATTGTCAAAAAAAAACTCGAAATTTTTCATAATGAACTCGGCTTTTGCCTCGTTCATTATTCAGATTTCTCGTTCATTTTACCAGCGCGTAGGTATATATGCACATAAACTACTCCAGTATCTGACCCTTAAGTAGAAAATTAGGATAACTCGTTATAGGTGAAACTAAATGGTAATTCTCAGATATATCATATATGTATATAGAGACGGTTTGCACATTATTTGCGAGGAAATTAAGAGTTAGCTATCTGTTAAGCTCTTTTGACATCAGACGACATGTAGCCCATTATCAAGAAAAGAGGTTGGTGGGAGCCAGCAACAGAAACGCAGTAAAACATATTATGTAGCTTTTATAGTATTAGGGGACAGCACATGTTAACGGGTTAGGTATGTGTATGATTATATTTATTAAACAAAAAATTATTACACTCCCTGAGGTACAAAATGATTTTATCTTATTATAGGAAATTAACATTCGTGTTAACTAAGGTATTGGAAATCAACGCGACTTAAATTAACGCGAAATGAAGGGAAAATTACTTTCCAATAAAGGAAATCAACGCGAAAGAAGTGCTAAAATTTCAAAATGAAGGAAATTAACGCGATCACACAAAGAAACAGAACTTATAAAGACAACAGGAAAAAAATATATTTTAACACACTGTTAACAAGTTAACAAAACGTGATGCAAGGAGTCTGGCAATTTTGAAAGAGAAAACAAAGAGAGTCTCATATTCCATCGCGAAAGATTACGTTGACGACTCAAAATCCATCTTATCCGAAATCCAAGAAGCAGATGTGTGTGTTTCTGACAGCGACAGTGACGAAGAAGCAGAAACATTGTAAATGATTTACTGTTTAAACTGCAAGAAAGAAGTACGCAAAATAAAAAGATACTGTTTCCTAGTTGCCAAAAATGTTTCAAGTGTATCAAAAAACTTTGGGACAAAAATAATGGAAATTAAGGTCGTGGAAATCAACGCTCCACTAAATGAAGGGCACAGAAATTAACGCTCACAAAAATTAACGCGACTTAAATTAACGCGAATTTTACTATCACTTTCACTATCACTATCACTATCATCATCACTGTCACTATCATTATCATTATCATTATCATTATTATTAGCGTTATCGTTATCATTATCATTAACATTATTATTATTATTGTTATTATTATTATCATTATTAAGCAATCACTTCTTGATGTACATGGCGATGTTCAATAAACAGGTATTGCATAAGTACGCTTTGCGCAGCTTTAATGTTTACCTGTAGTGCATGTTTACCTTCGTGCATTGTCCTGTTTCAGAGGCTGGACCAAGCTCTTTGCAATCCTTTCCTGAACCAAATGGTTTAGGATTGGTACAAGTGCGCGTTCTTGTTTGTACGCCCTTACCACAGGTAACACTGCATTTCGACCAAGAGGACCACTTTGTGTAGTTACCATCTGTAGAATGATTATTCAAGTATGAAAATGACCTAATAGTATAACTGTTATACTGTTATAAAACCTGTTATAGACTACCTGTTATACCGGTTATTTCTGTTCATTACTCTTGCTATTGAGAGCACGTTGCACCTAGGTCCAGCTTCCTCGTAGTCTACAAAACTAGGACCCAATTTTGTTGATAACAAGGAACTAAAAGATATTGCTTCCGAGATTTATTTTGAAATTTTGAAAACCAAAAAAAAAAATTAAAGGAGGAGGGAGTGGGGATTGGGGGGATAGAGATTAACCAAACGCGTTGTTTTAATTTTTTTGAATTTCAAGACATTTAGCACAGATCGCAGTGAATATCTGAAACTTTAAAAATCCCAGTCATAGAGTAATAATAATAATAATAATAATAATAATAATAATAATAATAATAATAATAATAATACTTTATTTATCCACGTATCATTGAAGAGCTAAAAGCTCGTTAAAACATGAACGTGCAACAAATGATCAACTAATAATAATAAAAAAAAGAAAAAATCTAATAATTTAAAATATACTATTACATTAAATATTCTATAATTATTCCTATTTCTGGATCCTTATTTTTATTGTATCTGACAGATCTAATTATTCTTGGTTTCTTTCGCTTAACAAGTTTGAATCCTCCTCTTAATTCATATTGATCCTCTTTGCACTGTGGTTCATCCATTTCAGCATGATTTACAGGGTCGTCATCATTGCAATCATCAAAACTAGTTTCTGGAAGAAAATCAGCAACAGATGCAGCAGTTGGTGATAACTCAGTTTTGAAATCACAGTGTTCATCCTTGACACACTTAAACCAAGCAGCAAAATCAGCCAAACACAACCTCTCCAATTGCCGTGGTCTTCTTTGATAACGTTTGATAATATTATCACTTTCTATGTCAACTGAATTGTCTGGTAATTCCTTTAATTTCTCTAAATTCTTTAACAAAAATGTCCTTTCATCTGGATGAGAGGTATTGAGAAATTGAAAATCACGAGAAGATCTTCTAAGTGGCATTTGCAAAATGAGATACACAGCTTCTTGAGCACTTAATTCAACAGCATTTAGAAATTTGTTTCCTATATGTCTTACTTTATTAGAAATATCTTTATTGCCAGCATTTGCTTCTTCAGATGCTTTCTCAAGAAGTTTGCTCAAGCCTCTTTGTCCTTTTGTTATATAAGACAATATGTATGTGGCACATGCATAAGGATCAAGTACATACTGAATGTCCATGTTTGCCTGCCATGCTTTCAGTAAGTCACTGCTGTAATTATTGATTCTTATTTCTGATGGTGACCTTTTCAAAAATAGTGTACTGCGCTTTAACGTGTGTCTCACAGTTATGAAGTAACATTCTTCAGTTAATTGTAATTTGTCAAGAAAGTCTTTGAAACTGATATCTTCGCCATATTTCATATTATCAAGTTCAGACTTTAATTTCTCTGCATTTTCTGCTATCCTTTTCTGAGTCTGTTCATCAAAAGAGCTGTACTCATCAAGAGGTCTCAAAATCATTGTTCTTGGCATTGGTGGCAATGGAAAATTAAACCTGCATATTTTATTTCCTGCCTTTTTACATGTTTTGGCATGCCTATGCATTTGAAGATTTACAAGATCATGCATTTCACTTGATTCTGATGGCTTTGACAAGTGGTATATTTATCAACAAAACTGGCAATATCTTCGTCAGTATTTGTTTCATACTGTGGTGCATTTCTTACCCAAAACAAACAATGAATATGTGGACTTCCCCTCTGTTGAAATTCTACTCGATAAAAATAATCTGCTATTTCTCCTATTGGTATCAAACTACTTTTAAGAATATCTTTGAAAAACAGTTGAACCATGTGATCAAAGTTCCTGGCACAAGTAACAGGGTCTTTTTGAATGAGCTCTGATTTTTGTTCCCATGTCATTTGACTGATATCGTCATCTGTGTATTCCTTTTTGTTAACAATTCTACCTAAAATTTTGAGGAGATGTGGCCACCTAGTTTCTGCAGCAGAAAAAGAGCAGAACCAAGTTGGATTTCCTAGCTGACGAATCATAGCAAATAAGTCTTTTTTGCACTTTTCAAAATATGGCGGAGAGCCTCTTAAGTTTCTCAAAACCCTGAATCCTTCATCAAGGTGCACAAGCTTATTTATATAATTCTCTGACTTCAATTCACTAGCAGTATACTTTCTGCCTTTTGTTTTATACTTTCTTAAAGAAATGCATGCACTGTCTTGAATTTGCTTAATTTGCAACTTTTTTAGCTTAAAAAATATGTTTGGGACAGACATTGCAGCTCTTCTATCCTTGGATCTTAACTCCCATTTAGCAATTGTACTGTATGAGACTGGGATCTTTCTGTCATTGTTATCAGCTCTTTGTTTTCCACAAAATATTGTAGGAAAGGACAAATATTCAGAATCTTTATCCATAAATATTCCTAATGGTCTATTTCCTTCTCCTGGTGCAAAACTGATAATTCTATCACAACTTTCTGTAGTATCTGTAACACCTGAGGGGCGCTCATCTATTTCACACCAACCATCATTTTCATTTTTCTGATCAGAAACTACAGCATTGCCATCAGCAGCTAAATTAGTATTAACATTGTAGTTATATTGATTTTTCTGAATATTTATATTGCTATCTATATCAGAAGTAGAGGAATCAGTGGTGTTTTGAAGAAACTCATGCCACTCTTTATCATTGCTAGAAGGTGATTTTATCTTATCCAGCCAAGATCTTTGTACTTCTATTCCTTGAGATTTGAATAACTTACTGTATTTTACTAAATAAGTCACTGCATCTAATACTTTCTTTGGTCTAACATTCTGAAATTGATAATGATGCTTAAAACCAAGTCGTCTTTTAAGTTTAATAGGAATTGTTTGAGATTCATTCAAAAGCCTTGGGAGGCACTGAACAGTTGAATTTACATTGCTTGGTACATTGACAATATTTCCATGAATTGATAACTGGCCACCTCTAGGAAGTTCACGGATTTGCATAAATGGAATACGAGGTGAAATAAGTCTTTCTTCTAATGGTGTCAAGTCTAATAATTCTACCTTTTCAGGAAAGCACATTTTGTTTGCTTTTGAACAGCTTGGCAGTTTGCCTTTCATTAAATTTGAATTACAAGTGTTACAAATCCACTCTGTGTTGCCAACACTTTTCAAACCAGTGATGCATAACTTGAGAATCTCAGATGAACATCTTGCGTATTTAGTAGCATTGCATTTAATAACAGAGGACCTGAACCACAACTGGTCACAACAAGTACAAATATATTCTGGGCCACATGTAATGTTATTGTGAAATGCAATTATTACAGACTGTAAATTTCCTTTATTTGTGCTACTTTGTGATTTCTCACTGTCTGATGAGGTATTGATCACATTATGACTACAAAGGATACTTGCAACAGAATTTGCTATGGGTAGAGTGTTAGCATTCATTATACGTTTCCTATGACAAACTTTATTACTTTCTCTAATATGTTCTGGGTTGTCTGCCTTATGCTTTCGAGCAGACCGCTTTTGAATTTCCTTGATATGTTCTGCATTCACTGCCTTTTGCTTTTGATCATACCGCTTTTGAATTTCTTTAATATGTTCTGGATTCTCTGCCTTACGCTTTTGATAATACCGCTTTTGAATTTCTTTAATATGTTCTGGGTTCTGTGCCTTACGCTTTTGATAAGACTGTTTTTGAATATACTTAATATGCTCTGGGTTCTCTGCCTTACGTTTTGCTGCTGATTGCCTATTTATTTTTTTAATTTGTGCACCATTGCTTTTATTTTTATTTTTGTATTCTCTCATATACTCTCTCATGTACTCTCTTCTGTGAGTTTTCTGGCTGCAATTTTTCTGGTTTTCTGATTTTCTTGTTACACATGCTAATAAACAGTAATTATGATCAACAGTTTGATTATTTGAAAGTTGAATACTAACTCTGGGAACAGTAGAAACATAGTGAGTCTCACCTATATGACCAATGTATACATTTAAGGTGCTGCTGCTTTGTTCAATTGGACAAACAACAGTAACTGGAGTAAAAGTAGCACTTGATTCAGCAATATGAATTGTCAAATTAAAACAATTAGCTATTGCTTGAATTATAATTGCATCTGCCCAAGTTCCCTCAAGAGACATATTAATCAAATACTCTTGCCATGAATTATGAGTAATACTCTCTATGAACTGCTCAGGATTATCAATTAGATACTGAACTCCAAGAGTGCGTACATGAAAATGATTGTTAGGATGCCCATACAGCTGGTGCGAAATACTTCTAAACAAACAGTCACCATCTCCGCCCACATCCAGGGAACTTCTGCCTAATTCTGATAACCTTGCTTCTAATAATGATGTTGAATTTGCCTTGACAACAGTCGAAAATGAGACTGAGTTCTTTTCTTACTGATCTGCTGGACCTGAGTTTTGTTCAACATCTCCACTGAACAGCAGAAAACAACGAAATACATGATAAGCCTGCACCGTCTGGTGTTTTAGTTCCTTGGATACCTGTCCCCTGACATATACACAAAATAAAGTTGACATTTTGTGCTTCAAAGTTCTAAGCTGAATGACAGGTATATACGAATTTAGTTCCAATTGCGGGAATATATTACCATATTGTACATTCGTAATAGTATTTTGAGAGGCATTAGCTACCTTAATATTAATTTCTCTCATTCTGATTCCCAGGGCAGTCCTTTTATTACAAAATCGGACATTATATCCATACATGCTGGTACACTCAAAAGTGAATGCTTTGGTATATTTTTGAATACCAGAAGACTGTGGGAAATATGTTAAAATTATCTTTCTAACCAAATATCGCAACTTATTCCTGCTTTTCCTAAGAACACGTGCGATCTGTGTCCGAGGTACTCACGAGACCGAAATCTTTGGTGATTCTTCGAAATCTTTGGTGATTCTTCTTTTTTCTCTGAACAGTACTTGCACAAAATTCTTCGTAATGAGGTCGACAGACGAAATTTAATCGCTGACGTTTTTCACAACAATTCTCAAATGTGGACTTAGTCTTCAAATCAGATAAATCACAAAGGTCATTCAAGGTTACATGTTGTTGTGTAGTTAGAAATATAAAACGCAGAAACCATTACAGCAATTGTTGAAATAATGGAACTCATGTTTGTATCATAAATTGCATTCAATATCTTTCCTTTTACAATTCAAAACTGAACAGTAGGGGAGATATTATCGAAGGATACAAATTCAGAACAATTCAAGCCAAACCAACCACGATAATAAAATTAATATACTTTCTTTACAATTTACTCACCTCGTATTTGCAGCTGTGTTCAATTGAACTTCAAATTGTTTCCTGTCGACTCTTCGATCAAGGCGATACTTGCTTTTTCCGCTAATGCAGCATGACGGAATCAGACGTGTATATAGAGATATATTGATATAAATGGCAGAATCTGGGACATCAACAGGTCTTACAGTTCCTAATAGCAGTGACAACAGAGACCTTTCCAAAACACGTTGGCCCTCGAAATCCAAATTTTTAGCGTGTACTCTAATTGTCAATGTGTGTGCGTAGAATGTATGAGTATGAGGGCTCAAAATATTTACAACAAACGGAAAAATTTCAACACAAATAACCTCTTCCAACATGCATGCAAAAAGACGCTTTTTTGACGCAACGCGTAATGATTTGCAAACCGGTTTACAAAACCAGGTTAAAACCAGTTTAAGTATAATAGAGCCTAGGTTTCTCTCGGCCAAATCAAAATGAGAAGGACCCTGGCCATGAAAGTTTAATGATCGATCGGTCGGTCGGTCGATCGGTCGACTGACAGA
This sequence comes from Zoanthus sansibaricus, assembly GCA_026122405.2. Lineage (NCBI taxonomy): Eukaryota > Metazoa > Cnidaria > Anthozoa > Zoantharia > Zoanthidae > Zoanthus > Zoanthus sansibaricus. The sequence goes on from JAPEIX020159022.1 coordinate 9,661, forward strand.
CCCCTTTTGATTACATTAAGGCATTCATGCCTTCGGTATTTCATGCCTTAAAAACGACAGCGCCGCATTTTAAACCTTGAGATCAAGCTGAGTGTAGTCTATGATGTAAGGATTTTTCTCTCGTTACTAAGGCACGTACGTTGTGCCTGTTATTCCTTATATGTAACAACTGATGCAAAATGTAACATTTACCAATTTGGGTTGTTACATATTAAATTAAATATTGTGTCGAAAGGTTGTTACGTTTTACGTTAAGATTTTTAAATTGTTACATTTTGCGTTAGATGTTATTATTGTGGCGCAACAGTGCATAAGGGAAAAAGGAAGAAGTCTGAATCTAGAATAATTGTTCTAAGTTCTCACTAATAAAGTATCTATTTAAATAGTGCGATTTTAACATATAATTTTGACTATTATTGCTATCATCATCACTTTCGTATCTGTGATTACCATTGTAGCAATAATCATCTTCATTTTCACCATTATCATCACCATCATTATTAAACACTTTGTTATCAAAACCATTGTCATTGTCATCATCATTGTTATAGTCATTACCACCACAACCATCACTATCATTATCAACACCATTGTCATTATCATCATCATTGTTCTAGTCATTACCACCACAACCATCACTATCATTATCAACACCATTTTCATTATCATCATCATTGTTAACTTTCCCGGCGATGGACACTACTTCCATCATTATGATCATGAGCACCATCATCATCATCTTTCCCATCATTATCAACACCATCATTATTATCATCATCACCTTCACCATTAATGATAATATTTTATCAGCAAGTGAAAATATCATTTTTATACTAGATTCTTCTTGGCTGCTGACTCAGTTGGAGAGCTCTGGCTTAGTACGGATGAAAGTGAACGAAATTTAAAAAAGATTGTGATAATGACGGGTTGGACAGATCATAACGAGTGGCTCAAGTAAGTAACATTGAATCAAAGCATCAGGGGGAAAAATACTTGAAAAAGTTATAATATAAAGAGAAGAAAGGAGGGGGAGGAAGGGGGGGGGGAGGCGGACGATTCTGCTCATCTTGATCGTATTTCGGAACTTGTAAAGAAGAAGTGATTCCGTGGTAGGCATGCAGATAAAAAAGAAGAAAACTTATTGAAATGAGGTTTTAGCTTTGAAGCTTTAACTTAAGAGCTTTATTGTGGTAGATCAAACTGTCACGAGTTAACAGAAAAATGTTCGGAACTCAATCATCTCAAGCTCGTCAAAGGTTTTTATTAGTTCGGCGGCGGTTCGGAACTCAATCGTCTCAAGCTGGTTAAAGGTTCTTATTAGTTCGGCGGCGATTCAATATTTGGAACTGAATGCGCGATTTTCGTTCGGCTCAGATTCGGAAACGTACAGTAGACGTGTACAAGAAGTATAATCAACACTCTTTTCTAGTCCTTAACCTACAACTTGCGTAAATGTTTTGGAAACTTGAGATTGTCTGAAAACAGGCACCGTGGTAAAAAATACGTTACTAGTTCATATTTTTTACCTTATTTATGCAAAATGATGAATTGCTCGCCTGAGAGGAATTATTCGACTGAAAATATTTGTTTGACACATACAGATGAAATCTACTAAAAAGTTTCGCTCTACAGATACAATTTGACTAACGACCTAAATTACGTGCTGTGTAGAGTCGCTTAAATTGAATAGATAAGTGTCTACGTAAATATGAGACGCACTAAACAGGCGAAGTTAACGAAAGCTTTTTTCAACTTTACGAACCTTAATTGAAGGTATATTTGGTGATTTTGTTAATCCAAAGAGATTTGCCATGGTGTGAACATACCAGACTCGCAAAATTAGATAATATGACCACGATACCTTCCATTTTAATTTGGGCAGTCACCTAATATATAGTTTGTTTTTCTAGATAAATACAGCCAATTTATTTTGTGTAAAAAATATTACTTAAATTCGTACGTGGCAAAAAGAAACGAAATTATAGTCTGAAACAATATTAAATGGAGAAAAATTTTAAATTATAAATTTAATTTAAGATTAAAATTTGGGAGAAAATTTTCGGAGTTTAAAGAGGTCTTTCAGTTAACACAGTTTTTCAAATGATTTTTAGAACATTTTGCAGCACGAACCAACTCCGACATATTTTCAGTAAAGTTCATAACTACTCAAGTCTACGGTTTATTACCAACGGGGCCCAGTTGGTCAAAAGTCGATTAATGCTAACCCGGGATTAAACATTTTTAAACCGTGGTTTTGTTTACAACCTTACAGAGACGGACTCTTGAGCTGTAAATTGGGAATTAACAATTTTTTTTTCCTAGGAAAACCTGAACAGTCTCCTGTAAGAACCGTCATATTTTCCTTAGAGAATTAATGGCTGTCTTTAGTTTTTGCTTTAGTTTTTGCTTAAGTCACGGCGGTTAAATTTAACCCACTTCCGAATAATCCAGCCCAGCAGTACAGTAGTTATACTTAACTTTGATTTTGATCTGTTTTCTTTTCCACTAGAAGGTATCTATGTCGGAATAATCGCTTAAGGCGGTCGGTGGACGAGATGACAATGAAAAAACGCCAGCTGATGAATCTATAGACGTCTGCTTGTGGCATAAAAAAGAAGAAACTTTTTTATTTGATCTCTCGCGCTCTGGAAGGTTTCCAGACGAACGCTTTCGTATGTCAGACAATAACTTTGACGATGTTGGTAGACATGGAACCTTTAAAAGCGAGGCGCATTGGCTGTAAAGTCCTGATGAGTTTGACTTTAAGGTCTTTGGATTTAAACGGCTCCCTAATTCCACAGTTTTGCCTTTGACAAATAATTCCGGTATGTTTGAACAGCTCAAAGTGTTTGGATTTGCTGTTTTTATTCGGTCCTTTTTGTGCCAACTGCTAGACGTTTGACCATTATGAGACAATTTATATTTGGAGAAAGTAGAGCCTTTTGATAACTGCCACTGGTTTTCGGTTACCATTTTTCTATCTTTTGCGTTTCCATTTACTTGCAACCTTTCTCTCTCAGGTTTTTGTGAGGCAACTGCATTGCTTGCTACTATTCTAGGCAGCAAGACCGTTTTTTGACGACTCCTTTTATGATTTTTTTTAGTTTCAGCTTTTATTTTCTTGGATGCATCTTTCGTATCAAGCATAATAGTTTGCGTTATCTCCTTGCCGCTCATGGAAGCAAATAATATATTTCGAAGTAGACTGTGTTACTAAATAATTTTGTTTATATAAAAAAAAACAAAAAGGTTAGACCAATACTTAATTTTTGTTCTTTATGATTCATGCACATTTACCACCTGCCAAAAGCGGAAACTTTGGCAAAAAGAGTAGAAATTGAATAGATATCGCTTGCTGAATAAAGTTTATGCAAAGTTTACATTTAATTTGACGGCACTTTTTCGTTCTTTAATCAACGTAAGCTATGGAAAAACAACTGATAGCAAGTGTTTACAAATTATAATGGGCCAATTTTTGAAACTGGTTGAAATCGTTATTATATAATATGTTGGCTATACTAAGATTTGAAATTGTAAAAAAGCGATCTGCATCCTATAACCCTAGAGCTGTTTGGAATGAAGTTAAATAAAGGTTTTGCTATTTTCAATTTCCGCCACCGAAATGTTTGAATTGAAATTTTTGCATTCAAGAATCTAAAAATACATATTAAAAACAGTCTATTATGAAAAAAGTAAAGATAATTTAAATGTTTTGTCTTAGTTCATTTACATTACGTTGTGTTTCGTTTATGACACCATAGTAATGTTGAGAGCTTTTGATTCTTTAATGTTTTATGTCTTAATTATCGCTTAATTCTTTGGCCTGACGTACAAAATCGAAGCGCAGTTGGGATTTTAAAAATTAATCAACAAGTTTATACCGTAATCCGATTTCGATTATATAAATATTCGGTAAACTTGTTTTAACAGTAGACTGTTGGTCACAGCTGGTCCAGTCTCGACAGTCTGTTTTCATCATTTATTTTCGTATACGTCATTCTGCGGCTTTACATTGTTCTTCGTTAATACTGAGATATAGATATAGATGTAGACATAGACATAGACATAGATATAGATATAAATATAGACATAGACATAGACAGGTATAGGTATAGATATATAGATATAGGTATAAATATAGATATAGGTATAAATATAGATATAGATATAGATATAGATATAGATTTGTGGCTACTGCGTCGATATAGACAGTAGCCATTATGTCGCCGTGCAGGTAAGTTCGTCTGTAACACCACAACAGGAAGCCTAGGTAAGTCAACAAGTACCACAGGTAGCCTCGAAACCTCGAAACATTGTTCGGAATCAATCAGCTATAATCCGTTAGGCGTTATCTCCGACTTGATCTCCAGGGCCAAGTTGTTCAAAAGCCAATTAGCGCTATCACCGGGTTAAATTTTTAACCCATGGTTTTGTTCCCAACTTCACAGAGTCGGAATAGGCCTGTAAATTTTGGATAAATAAGTTTTGACGTAGGAAAACCTGGGCAGAATATTTTAAGAACCATAATCTTTTCCTGAGGCAAGGAATCTCTATTGTAATTTTTGCTTAACCCAGGGTTAAATTTAACCTTCTTTTGAACAACCCAGGCCAGGTGTTTTTTATCACTTTAAAATATGTATCTTTCAAAAGTGTGCAGTTAAAACTACTATCATTCGCAACCTTTTAAATTTTTCTTAGCGAATACCAATCCAAGGTTTTTTTTTAAATAAAAACAACGGTAAGAAATATATATGTAGTTTTTAGGATGAAAAATTATTTTTGTGATTACTGAATCCATGGACGGTCTCAATCCGCAACGATAACTCAACAAAAAGTCATGGTTGTTACTGAATTAAGGCTACTCTTTATTGTTTATATTTCTCAAAATCTAGCTATTTTCCTCGGTTTCCTTTCGAGAAGACTACATTTAAAAGGGCTTTCAAAATTCCATTTAAAAATTAGTCTGAAAACTAAGTTTTCTCACGGTACTAGAGCTGAAAGGTTCTCAAAACTCCATTAAAAATTAGTCTGAAATCTAAGTTTTCTCGCGGTACTAGAGCTGAAAGGCTCTAACAACTCCATTAAAAAATAGTCTGAAAACTAAGTATTCTCACGGTATTAGAACCGAAAGGTCTTTCCTTTGTGAACAACTAATTCAAAACTAATAATAGAATTAATTTTGTTTTGTTGAGGCAAATGCGTAAATGATTTTAAAAACTAAAGCTATTCATTTTGTTCCGTAATAGTGAGATCTCTGCAATCGGACCAAAAGGTCCCCAGTTTGGTGCTACCTCCTTTCCACCTAAGGGAGGATTCATTATTTATCGGGGTGACCGGTTCATGTAAAAAGAGACAGGGTCTTGTAATTTTGTTGCTGGAAAATGCTGGTTCTTGAAAAATGTTTGCAATAAAATGACGGGCTTTGAAAAATAAAACTAAAGTTCAAAATGGCCCCGCTTCAAAAATATAAATTAAAAAGGCGAAGTTTTAATATTTGACTGAACATTTCTGACTGCGATTGCCAAGAAATACACTGCTATTAAGTGTGGGAAATTTCCAGTGAAAATATTGTATAAACGGCCCAAACTTCACTCGTATTGTAAGCCAGGTCGGTGTTTGCGAGTCTTAATGACAAGAATATTTAAATTCATTGAAAGTTTGGCTTAGTAGGGGTTTGCCAACCAGCTTTTTAAAGTATTTTCGAATCGCGTCACCTTAGAAATTGTATATGTATTTATGGATAGTTCACTTGACAAGCTTCCTTGAGATTTCGGTCAAACCTTTTTTATGTGTGTTTTTCTGCTACAAAATAAATGTATGCTAATGTTAGTTGTGCACCATAGTTGTATCAGTTGTTAGCCTATACTTGGGCACATTGTGTTTCTCTCAAGAGCGAGAGATCTCTAAGAATGCAGTTGAACTGCAATTAAAGATCTTTACTATGAACAGCAGCGGCAGATGTCAAGTTCGCCCAAAAAATCATATTTTTTATGAATTTAATACATTGATTAACATTAGTCACCTCCTTATAATTTCCTATACTAAAACACGCGGTCTAACTCAATTACAATAGTTTTAGTATAGCTTTTTCAAAAGTGATATTAAAAGAGATTTGCGAAATATTTTAATACTAAAGTTTAACGCTAAAAATTTCTTAAAATCCATTAAGAAAGATT
>JAPEIX020159572.1:0-15836 GCA_026122405.2 Zoanthus sansibaricus
TACATATAAAATAGAAAATCTCTAAGGGATTATTGTAAAAATTAATGTGTGGGCATGTGATACTAAAAATGTAAAAAGTGTATGGCGCTGTGACAAAATGTATGTAAGTACGAAATGGCATTCTATATGAAAAATAAAAATTAAAGTGAGTTTCAAAAGGCTATGTCTAAAAGTTGAGTTGTCACACATGCCATACTATTTTATTTTCGTCATATAGTTTGTTCATACATTTCATACATATTTCTTTCACACATTTACATATCACAGCGTTTTTACATTTAGCGTGTCTGGAGGAGAGTCTTGTATTACGCCAATGCACTTTGGTGATTATAACTGGAAATAGCTGTCAAAGACCACTGGTATAGTTTTTTCTAAAATAATTTGTACGTGAATAAGACCACTTGCACAGTTATCTTTTGTCATGATACAATTGTCCACTTACTTTCCCAGCTCCTCCTGGATGTCATAAAAGTCTTCTGGATTACTCGTTTTTACAGCGACGGGTTTACAGGGAACTTCCATCAGTGTTTCATTACTGTTGTCTGAAATCAGAACAAAAAGCGTATTTGATAACAAACGATGGATCCCAACTTGAAAATATTTAACTACAGTTGCTGAAGTTTTTGATTAGTTGTAAACGTTTTTCTCTCATTTTCTCTGCATTTCTTTGAGATATAAAACTTGCTTATTTCAATAGTGATCAAACAAACGTTCTTTATTGTTAAGCGATGAGATATCATTATATATATGATGAGAACAAACGTTTTACTGAGGCGTCTACTTCGATTTTGTTTTACAACGTATCATCCTATGACTATCGCAGGCTGCTGTTTTATGGAGAGGAACTTCAAGCGGAAGGGCAACATTTTTTCAGAACTTCAAATATGATGAAATTTTAAAAAAGTTGTGATACTAGATTAAAGGTAGCCGCTGAACGGTCTCGAAAGAAATTGTCGCAATCCTTTTTTAGAATGATGTGCCAAATTCACTTGCTCAATAAATCTTTTTAAAGCATCTTTTGCTACAGTGTGAGTCTCTACAGGATACGTAGTTTTATTCAATTTTGTTAGTGAACGGACAAGCAACTAGCTTTTGGCTGGCTGTTAACTCAAGCTCACTACACTGTACTGACGTGAGTCTCGCTGTTCACGGCTGAGGTTGCTGGCTTAATCCAGGCTCTAATTCATGTTGGTTTTCAATGACAAATTAATTTCAACCTAGTTTTCCAGCCATTCATTTATTGCTAATAAAAGTACATGTTATCGTAAAAAAAATTCTTTTTATCACAAAGATGATTTTATATACTGAGGTGAATAGGATACAGCTATATATAGATGGGCTAACACAAGTACACACGTTTTAATGGGCCACCTGTGGTAAGCCCAGTTATAAAATCGGTTTGATTTTCCGTTTATCCCACAGTTCCTTGCGGTGCCAGCTAGACTCACAAGGTTCATTTCTTGCTCGATTGTGTTGTGAGAAGAGGGATCTGGAACAAAGGTAGCTCAGTCAACGCTTCTAGAGCGTTTTGTTTTTATAAAAACCAGTAAATTTTGCCGAGGCTCATTGTTCTTAATTTGTTGGCTGCTTCAGGCTCAATTTAAATTTGTTCTTAATTTGTTCTTATTTTTATGAGTGGTTGAAAATGAGGAATCAGAACAAGACTAGGCCGGCATTGAAAAACAATGCTGATAGTTTGTATTTTGATGAGATATCTGTACATTTATCTAAGATTAACGAGAAACTTTTACTCTTACATGAATACGCGTATCATTTGGTACGACAGTCGATATAATTATAAAATTAATGGAAAACGGTGCTTCTGTGTTTTTACTTTCCTCATTGCGAACGTAACTTACAAGATTCACTAAACTTTCAACTAAAAATGTTTTCACTTTTTCAGACTCAGCCTGAGCTTGTTCTTAAATTGTTCTTAACTTTCGGCCAATCTGAGCCTCGGCTCTTCTTATAAAGCTGTTCTTACAAAAAAAAACAGTGCGTACAACTATATATCAGCATGTGCATTATGACTCAAATGATCTTTGGATATAGTCAACATAGTAGTGTTACAGTTAGTAATAAATACCCATAAAATCAATCATCAGGTGTTAGAATTATAGTTTCTATTTTTGCGTGTCTTTGTGGATCTATGACGCCCAATCACTATGACAACGTATGGATTTAACAATCTTACCTTCCTCTTCAGCTGCACTTGTGTTTGTAGTAGTTTCATTCTGTAAATATAGAAAGGGAAAATTTAGTCTCTTGTTATGTACCCTAGGACAGACGTGCATGGTTGGCGCAGATAGTAAGATCTGTGCTTTCCAACCACATGGTCCCCGGTTCGATCCCGGCAGTTTGCCGAGATTCGAATATTTGTGTGACCTTCTTTTCTGAAGCCAACTCAGCTTTCTCTCCTTCCGGGGTAGGTAATTGAGTATCAGCGTTAGTGCTGGGCCGTAACCTGTGAGGGATTAGTGTCCCGTCCAGGGGGAGTCAAAAACGTTCATCTGCTTAACACTACAGATACCGGAGATAAGCGCCGGCTCCATGGGCCACTAGGCTCGTGAAGGATTTCACTATATGTACCGTAACAGCCAGTGACTTTACGCTACCAGTAAAGTGACCGACAGTGATAATAATAATAACTTAATTTATGCCTCAAATTTTCTAGTAATGTGGCTAAGATCCATATTAATAACTGGAAGCTCAGATCTTCTAGCTTTATAACTAAAGTCTGTGTTACTAACTGAGGAGACCGGTCGGACCCCAGCGCAAAATCTGTTTTCGTTGAGCTGGAAAACCGGATTACTTCGGAAGATCAGCCCGCTCTTCTGTGAAGCCAATGGCTATACAATGGCTTTTATCGTCTGTATTTTGAGGAGATCTCTGTACATTTTATATCCAAGGTTACTGACCACTGCTCGAACCCGGCCAAATCAGAGACGTGGCCGGTGACTACTTCTACACCCATTTTTTTGTATAAACACAACTTTATAAGATCAGTGAGGTTCAGATTGGCCGAAAATTAAGAACAAGGTAAGGCTGAGGCTGAAAAAAAAGTGAAAATGTTTTTTGTTACAATTTTACTGAAACTTGTAAAATCGTTGGGCAACAAAAATTGACCTCTGCAGCCCATGGGCGAAGACTACGAGAACGGGACAAAATGAACAGTGGTCATGCAATAAATTCCAAATTTTAACTTCTGTCTTCTTTTTCAAAACTTTATTGTTTACAGATTATTGGTCAATAATCTTGAATAAATGTACAGGGATCTCCTCAATTAAAATAGACGATCAGCGCATTGTTTTTTAATACCTCGTCTTTTTGTTTTGATTTCTAATTTCAAACCGCTCACAGAAAAAAAATAAAATTAAGAACAAATAGAGGCTGAGGCAGCCAAAGAAATAAGAACAATAAACCTCGGGAAAATGTATTGGTTCTTATAAAAAATCGTATTACCACTCGACGCTCCAAACTTTCAGGGGTACGTTATTTAAATATAATGTCCTTCACTGCTGTATGGCGATATACGTTTGGTTGAACAGTTTGATCATTTGTTAGACAAAGCATTTGGAGCGTTATATATAGTTCCAGTATTTATGTTATTTTTGGTATCCTTATCTAGCGGGCAACAGCTATCTACTGACTCTGAAATAAAGTTATTATTGTTATGATTATTATGATTATCATTATTATCATTATTCAATAAAGTTTTGCCTACACATAAGCAAATATAAGATAAAACTGTAAGATTTAAACGACGTTTCGGCATCATCTCAATGCCATTTTCAAGATAAGCTATTGACAATTCAATCGGTACTATAGTATATATGTGTTAGATATAAATGTACATATGGTAATCATTTTCTTTTCACAAGCTTAGTGGGTCACTGGAACAGGTGCTTATCTTTGCACTTGCCGGGTTTCTGTAGTGTTCTTTTTCTCTCCCTGTACCGGAGGCACTACTCTAGGACAGGTTAGCTCCCACTGTACGAGAAAACTATTCCATCACAAGTTAGCCTCCCCTGTAGGGAAACACTATTCCATCACAGATAAGATCCCCCGCCTGGACGAGAAAACTACTCCATCAAAGGTTAGCCGTTCCCCTGTTGGGAAAACTATTCCATCACAAATTCCCCCCTCCTGTACGGGAAAACTATACTTCATCCGACCGATTAGCTCCCCCTGGACGGGACACTACTCCATCACAGATTAGCTCCAAGGAAACGCTGATATTCTGTTAACCGACCTTGTAAGGATTAGCTCCCCCTGCACGGGACACTAGTACTACTCCATCACAGATTAGCTCCTAGGAAACGCTGATATTCTGTTAACCGACCTTGTAAGGAAGGAAAGCTGAGTCAGCTTTGGCAGAAAAGGTCAAACTGCAGAATTTTAAGTATTCCCGAGAGTTTGCTTTTCCAACATCAGCAACTATATACGTACGCTGCATTTAGATGAACAGTAATAGTTTGTAGATACACTGGCTTGCAGAGTTTGTAATGGTACATTTAGATGCACAGTAATAGTTTGTAAATACACTGCCTTGCAGAGTTCTAATGGTACATTTGGTAGCCTTTAGCACTCAGGAACGGAAGGAGGTAGTAACAACAACTCAAACATATCTATTAGCAAATTTCAAACTAATTAATAAAAATAGCAAAAACTCAGATTTATTGAAATCTCTATTCATGGGTTAACTATTCACATCATATTATATACATTATATACTCACATCATTGTCGAGATGTTTACTATTCAGTTTTACAAAAGGATAAATTTGACATTGTAGCAAAAAAACGGAGATTTTCGACTGACGTTTCAGACTGGAGCTGGTCTAAAATTTATCCTTTTGTAAAACTGTTTTTGTAGAAACACGGATGTAGCATTCCATTTGTGGTTCGCTATTTAAACCAATTAAAGATAAAGAGGCTTTACTTTATCTTAAACACAAAATTATCGAATTCTCCACTAACCATACTTTTCGGGAAAAAAGGAGAAATATAATTTCTAAACATGATCACCGTATCCCAACTGTCCTCTTGCAAGAATCTCTAAAACCAGCTGAATATCATTTTGTTTGATCTCTGACTAACTAGCGTAGCACACAATATACTCATAAAGGCTCGACGTACTGCTTGTCTGCACGTAATAGGCAGTCAAGGAGTCAGATCAGTAAAGATTTTAGAAAATAACTGAGAACTTTCATTGCGAATTGAGTTTAGGAGATACAAACTGCATCAATCGTTATGCACTGGTTATATTCCAATAACAAACTTAGATAGAATTTAAAACATGTATGTTCTATTCAATGTGCTCTGAAGGGGGTCGTTTCACCCGGATCCTTTTTTTTTGTGTAACAAATTTTAGCAATAGTTTGTCGGTTCTTGCATGACAAACACAATGCATAAACATTCAATAACGGTGAAAGTATAAAATATTAATTAAATATTGTGATATCGCACGGTACGAGGATTTTTGGAACAAATAAAATAACAAATTATTGGAACACATAAAGGTGATGTTAATTATATCTGCGAAAACAAGGAAGTTTTTATAAATCTAAACAAGCTAATAAAAATTCAAAGTCTGAAAGCTACAAATTTCATAAATTATACAAATTTGGTTTTTGATTCTGCAAAACTAGGATGAACTCTAAAAACCATCAATTCACTCGCCAACAAATCTAGACTGGAGAATAAATGTTTTGAGACAAACTTCATAAGTCTCTAGTTTTGGTGAAGTTTGAAATCCTTTTTCAACAACGGTTTAAATTTTATTTATAATTGAATAAAGATATTTTTTGAATAATTTTAAAAGCACATCAAGAATGTCGTTTTCCATTCTGCAATATACGTATTTTAATTAGGTCGGACTACATTGAAACGCGCGGACAAACTTATGCCATTCGAACTCCACTTAGATTTTCCGCAGTGTTTCTTGGGGACAGCAATAATGAATACCGTGTACAAAATGCCATATCTCGTAGGATCTGAGAGTCACCCAGTACGAAATGAATGAAACATGAATAAAATAACATGAAATAGCTGAAAAACTACGTAGAAATTAATTTGTCTTTTGAAAACAACTTAAAACAAAACAATAAAATATGAATACCTTAATCTTTTTCGATATGTTCTCCACATTGGGTTCGGACGAACTAGTTTGGTTTTCTTTTGGGTTTTTATCTTCATCAGACCACAACTTCTGTTTATCTTGATTTAAGGAAGAAAACAATTTGCTTTTTGATTCTTCGGTTTCACTAGTTTTTTGTTTCAAATACTTGATTTCAGCTAAAAGGTTTTCTCTTTCGTTGTTGAGTTCTTTAATCTCTTCCATACAAATTGTATTCTGTTCCTGTAGAGCTTTAAGGCTGCTATTTTGAATCCTAAGTTCTGTAATTTCGTTCTTTGCTTCTTCGCTTGCCTTCTCCGCCTTTTCTATGTATTTTTCGTATTCTAACTGTAGACCAATCAGTCGTTGTTTTATTTTGTTTAAGTCATCTTGACCATAACTCACACGAATTGCTAAATCTTCGTTTGCCTCTTGGAGGAGTTTTTTTTCCCTGGTAAGGTTTTCAATTTGTTTGTTTAATTCTGACGTCTCTCTCTCCAGCTGAAGTGCAATAAGTATTGTTGTCTTGTTGCGTTCTTCTATTGCCTCATCGCGTTCTTTGACAGCATCGGAATAGAGTCTTTCTAGCTCCTCGCAACGAGCTCTTAAATCTTCTATTTCTTCAAGACCTTGAAGGAAAAAACACCCTAATTCGTTTAGCCTGGCAGCTACGTTGTTAAATATTGCAGAATATATATTTGCGAATTAAAATGTATTTTATTTAGTTTTATTTTTTTGTGATAGCTGTGACACACCAACATCGCTTTTGTCAACCCACAGACAAATGGTCTCTTCTGTTGTATTGATACGTCAATCAAGTTGACATGAAAGGGTTAATATGTAAAAGCATATTCGTACAATATTTAGTTTGTTATCATAACTATTTTTTACACCAAACATAATGTTGTATTTATGATAGAACAGATTGCTGGAACCACGCGAGCACACCAACAAACTTTATCTGAATACTTTATCTTAGTTTAGTATCTTATAAACATGAAAGACCAATTTAACCATCTGTATATCGAGAAACGCATTTACTGGAACACACGTTCACCAACTATTTTCCAAGACAGTATAATTCTTGCTGGACACAGCTAGTTTCCTCAGATTCTAATATGTGTTTTCAAATGTAATATTAAATCAAATGCTTTTAATCTGTTTTTGTTATGCGAAGATAATGCAAAAAGATAAATGCAATGAAGCGAGATCTAATTCAATTCAATTTAATTTAATTTAATTTAATTTAAATCTCAAAATTTTAACAAAGTAGTTTCAGTAAATATATTTTAACTTTAAGTTATTTTAGTAGAACTGTCGAAAAGTAATGAATCCGAGGTTTACATCGTTTCCAAAAAACTAAAATGTGGTAAAATGGCTTCTGTAAGAATCATGTAGGTATCTCTTCAATTTGCTCTTCAGATAGTACAATAAAAAAAATTAAGTACAAATTAAAACATATAGTAATGATTTGTTTTCGAGTTATAAATAACAGAAGAGGCAATTTCCATTTGTTTTCAGAGGAAACTAAAACTGTTTCACAGCCAAGGTGTTAGAAATGCGGAGCTGTTCGATAGCTTAAAATCTAGCTTTTACACGAATCGCTTGTAAAGCGTCGTGGAGAACCGTGAAAACATACCATAGCCTGTAAGGTTTTTTTTTTTCACAAAACTCGTAATTAAATCGACCCTAGGTTCAAATGTGAAGAATCTGACGTTTTGAGTGTTTTGGCCTTTAATAGTTAAGTTGTTTATTTATCGTGATTTTCGGAATTTCAACCTGGAATTGATTAAATTATAGATTTAATTTTTGTTAACTTACCCCAGTATTTAAATTGTTTTACAAGGCTCAGGACTTTCTATTAGTCACAGCAATTAAAAGGTTTGAAAGGCATTTTACATTAAATTGAAGCTCGAAAGCAAAGACAACACTGAGCTCAGTCAAAATTATACAATGGCTATCAACCCATGCTGCGGGCTCACTTTTGTGTGTTTAACTTAATATTAATATTACCATTCAATCTTTTGAATTTTCTCTCTGGGTAAATCAACTTTTAGTTAACAGAGAAGAACGGACTATTTATTCTCATACCGTCATAGTTTAATCGTGAAACTGATTCATACAACTGTTTAACTATTTCAGTTTCTAATCCACACTGCATGCGAATTTTCAAAAGAACACAAAATATGATTTCCTGATATACAGAAAGTATTTCTAAAGTTTTAATGAATACATTAACTGAATTAGTCACAGCAGTTATCACTGAAATTTTGTCAAAAAATAAAAAATCTTTCAAGTATGAACAGAGTATTTTTAAAAAGGATAAAAGTATTTAAAGTTTTTCAAATAGTTTTTCATTCTTTATCGGAGCTAAATTAGTAACCTCGGTAGCCTATGGCTAATATTCAATACAGGTAGCGTTAAAATGTAAACAAAATTTCAAAAAAATCATTTACCCATTGCTTTGGTGAATACAATCGGTACTTGATATCAATTCCTCTCGACACAATATACAGCGAGTGGTTCGAGTGATTGTCGTTGATAAAATCAACTCGGCATCTTGTTTAAAAGGAACTTGGTAGCCGCGTTTTAATCATGCTTTCACATAAGTGCTGGCGTAAGCTGTCATTCGCTATCGCATTCTGTTTCGTTATTGTTTAGGAAGTCGTAGAAATACCAATCTTTACGGGCTGAAACGTTAAAATTAGCTTCACTCTTCCATGGACAAAAGTGAATGGCATTTATCCTCACAAGGTAAATTGGAAATTTCCACTCAATGAAAGTGTATTGCTTTAAAATCAAAGCACTCCTTCGTACTTAAGTAATGCAATGCGGATCTATTGAGATTCTGTCAAGTCATACACATTTATTTACCTAGGAATATCCGAATTCTTTAGATATGTCAATTAAAGTGAACAAGGCGGCCGATGAACGGCGGGGGCTCCATTATCATGGTAATTTCAAACGCGAAGTTTTAGCTTTTGTTAATGAGACAGATAACTTGCTTAGTTAACTTTGACATTGTGTTTTTAGCTATGACAAACAGTTTCCTAAGACAAATTAAACCTAATCAACCCTCCCCTCCTTAGGATTAGGATTTACTCTTTAACCCTAGGGAGGGGTAGGTGAGTAGTTTACTAGAAACCGGGACTGATCTAGTTTCTCACCCACCACTGCCTAAGGTTAGGATTACTGTAACTCTAACCCTTACCCTAACTATAACACTTGGGAGGGGTGGGTTAGTAGTTTATCAGAAACGGGGATTGATATACCATCATAACAACTCACCAACTATAGATATACTTACAGCACGCATTCACAAGCTGTTCTATATGCATGAGGTACTTTGATTAGGTCTGTTTGGCTAACCTTGTTGGCAAACCAAGTCACCGAGAGGACCCAAACCTTTATGAAAAACGAGTTGATCTACCCTGTTTTTCGAGGTGAGCCTCGTTTTTAACGGTTTTTCGGCTTGAAAATGTTCATATATTAGTCTTACTTTTGAATGAGATCAAGATTTTTGTAGCTACAGCTGATATCAGCGGTTGCTACTAGCTTTGTCATGGGTTTGTGTAAGAGGATGAGGAATGTGTAACTAATAACCACAGGGTACCCAAGTAGAAATGCATGGGGCTATAGGAGTCACACAGGATACCCAAAAGACGGTCGTTTTGAAAATTAAAACAGATTACTGAAAGAGACGTTTGCTCTGTATAACTAAGGCAAGAATTCTATTGCCGTTGCTACATGTAGTCCATCACTACCTATTTTTTCTCATCTTTTAAAGAAACCTCAAAACCTAACCTTAAACTGTTCTTACTTCCTGCTTGTTTATAAATTGTTCCTAAAAAAGAGTATGTTCAAATTTTAGGTCAACCCATTTCAAAAAATAGACTAACTTTTCTTTCAATAATTTTTAGACCCCCGTAACTGCAGACCTAAACAACAACAATAGGAACATGCAATATAAATCATTCACTGCGAAATTCATTAAATTACTTTTTATTTAAAACAATTATAAATATAACGTTTGTGGCAACTGAAACTTTAAAATATGTACAAACTCTACAATTAAATGTTTAAAATTGTCCGTCAAAATATAAATCCTTCTAGAATATTATTTAAAAATACAAAATGGAGTGTGTATTTCTTACTTTAATTTTCGTATATGTTTCAATAACTTAGCACATTCATTTTTAAGTTTGGACAATATATTTTACTAACAAGAAAAAGATTCTATTTTAATTTTTTGTTTCTAATTCACAGAGCCAGCTGTAATGAAACAATGTTAAAATTGGTAAATACTCTTGCTAAAAATGACAAAGCTGTCGAATAAAATTTATCATTTTAAAATAAAGTCTTAATTTTAACATGTTTCAAAAGCGCCAGGCTCTAACAAAACTAAAAATAACCCATACACTTCTAAACAAAGATTCACAAAATCAACTTTACAAAAACTGGCTGACCAAATCCAACAAGATATCAAATTTTGAACTAGCTATTTTATTTTACCGTAACTATCAAGTAGAAAAAATTGGCAGAAGTCAGTTGCATTAGTTACTGGAGTCTTGTATCGATACGATATAACATTAAAAACTATGCCAGAATGCAGTTCATTTCTTTTGGCAGCTAAAGGTCGTTCATGTCGAATTCATTAAAAATCATGCAATGACCTTTGTGCACGTGTTTCTATTTTAAACTTAACTTTGTCACATTTGGAAACAAAACAAACAATGTTAAACTAAAAGTGAAATATTAAAATATCATAAAAATATCTTATATTTTGTTTTTCTTTTAAAAATTATAGCAATATTTTCTACGCAAAATAATCTTTCTTATTATTCAATTTTTATACACTGTACGCATTCCGATTTCCTGATTGGCTGGTTTGTATCACGTGATAATAGGTTATAACGAAACAACCACCTTGACGTTATTCATAGTTCGTGGTGTAACAACCGTGGTATTATGTTTATGTATTTTCCGATATATTTTGTAAAAAAAGAACGGTTTACTTTTTGTCAAATTTGAAACGCTTTAAAGTCATCATTTTGTCTGGTTTACTTTTTTTGTATATTTAGAGTTTGAGTCTGTTTCAATAGGCAGTGTATTCAAATTAAATAATAAAAATGTTAACACACTCATTGATCGTGAATTATCAGGATTTTACCTGCACTCATTTACTAACAATTAGGGAGGGTTCATTATTTATCGGGAGGACCGGGTCGTGTAATTTGAACCAAACTTGTTATTTTTTTTCAAAGCCCGTCTTGAATTTCAAACAATTTGAAACCCTGTCTGAAATTAAAAGACAATGATAATGATAATGAGGCATAACTCTGTTCTGTCACCATTTGGTGTATTTTATGCTTTGAACAACTGCACAGCACCACTTTAAAATAGTTCCAAAATAGATGGTATAAGTTATTGCTTCAGACTGCATGACAGAACATTTCGCCGGAAAATGATACTGTGTATATTCCTGTGCAATTAAATGAAACTTGGTATTGGTGAAGTATACAACTAGATGCTGACAAATCACTGTCATGATTCAAGTATATTTTATAACAACAAATTCTATTAATAACGCTTGATCTTGTTCCGTTTTTGCTGCAAGCAATGAAAGATGAATATTTACACTTAATTTGTTTTTACACTTAATTTTTATTAAAACTTTTTAAATAATTCTTCAAAAAACAAATATTCATATATCTTCTGTATCTCTCGGATTCGTTTCTAGTTGAGGCTCAAAACTGCGTTTTGGCTCTGCATTAATTGTGCCAGAACAATGTCAGTTTCGTTGTTAATCATTCTAAACTAGAATCCAATTCACTGCCACTCACGATTCATAAGAAAATCTATATGAAGTGCAGTTTAATACGTGTATAAATCAGAAAATTAATAAATAAACAATAAAATTGATATCCTTTTTCTTTTGACAATTGCGGTGTTCTTTTTTTTAAAAAAGGAAAATAAAGAAAACTTATAAATGAATTCCCGATGGGTGTAGTGACGATAAAAACTTCATGCAGCCCCGATCAACATTATCGAGTGCCAACAGTAGTTGATATAGATCAATAAAACCAGAAAAGTGAACAGAACATTGGAAAACTTTGCCGCAATATAATAGCAGCCAAAACAACTGAAAGTGTGTTTGTTGACAAAGAGCAGTCAAAAATGTTCAAAGATACACCTTTTTTATTATTGAAGCGAGGCCTTTTTGTACTTTTATATTTCTTTCAAAACCCGTTATTTTATTGCAATATGTTTTCAAGACCCGGCATTTTTCAGCAGAAAAATTACAAGACCCTGTCTCTTTTTACATGATCCGGTCATCCCGATAAATAATGAATGCTCCCTTAACACAGAACTTTTATATTCTAGGTATTAATATTTCTCGTTCATTGTTAGTGAACTCGAGCATGTAAATCACAATAATTCACTCCCTCAGTGCGTTAACCTTTGAATAACAGAACTTTTTTTGACTACCTTACAACATTTAAATAACAATGCCTTTTTAGCTTTAAATTAATATGTTAATATTTCTAAGAAGATATAAATTTCTTTTGCCTTGTTCACGTATATTCAGGCACACTTGACGGTTATTGAACGGTCTCGGTTGGGTGAATCTTTATGGTAAAGAGTCCTCTAAGTTTTCTTCGGGATGACATAATCATTACAAAATGTCGAAGTCTTTCTTCACTGAAAATCTGACGAAGGAATAATTTAAATATACATTGTTAGTAACATTTAAACTGCAAGGTATATTGGAAAGCTCAACATATATACATATACAAATTATAATATTTAACAACTATTCCCCAAAGGGGAGGTGAATAGTGATGGATATATATCTAGCGCTAGTCACCGACCCTGAGGGGGATAGTTGTTTTAGTATTTACCAAAACATAAGATAAAAATGCACTTTATTTAAAAAACAAACAATAGTTTAAACGTTTTTTCCATGTTTTGCTCGCCGGCTTTCTTTCTTTCCACATATATATGTAGATGTGGTTATATGTTTATATAATCAAAAATCATAAAAACTAAATCGAAATCACACAACTTAATGTGAGCAGTTGTTCTTCTGAAACCACCAACAACATAACGGGCCATTTTCGGACCGTATAATTTATATCCAGCTTATGTTTAGATCAAACAGTGAAGTCAAATAATTGAAAATACTTAAAAATCAATAGCATCCTTTTCTTTTCGCCTCTCCACTGAACTTAGACCATAAATTATAACCTAAAAACCATCAAACGTACTTTGCTCCTACCTTTATGTTAGTCTGTAAACCTGTTTAGTATTTCGTAGTAGGAGACCTTGGATGAACCTAAACCAAAGGAGCAAGGATCGCAATTAATTAAGGGAAAGTCTGAAACATTCTGATGTTCACTGGTATCTGTACTGCAGCAGAAAGTACCTACATGTACAGTTGAAAATCAATGATAAGAAGGAATGATAGAGAAAAGAAGAAGAGAAGGAAAAAATGGAAAGGAGGTGAAGAAAGGATGGAAGACAGATGAAAGGAGGAAAGAAAGAAAAAAAGAAAGAAAGAAAGAAAGAAAGAAAGAAAGAAAGAAAGAAAGAAAGGAAATGCAGGGAAGGAAAGAAAAGAAAAGGAAGAACAAGAAATTCACACCTTCCTCGCTGCTGCTGTACTCGCGACCAACACCGCGCTTCTTTCTCGAGCTGCTTCGATATTTCTGTAGAAAACTACTTCTCCTCTCTGTGTTGCGGGCCAATGTACTTGTGGGCTCGTCGCTTAATTGATCACCTGATTCATTCCTAGCATCCACAAACCATGTCTCGACTTGCTCTGGTAAACTGAGAGTCAAAAATGTATTTTAGTTATTTAGTTATTTTAGTATTTACCAAAATAATGACATACAAAAGCACTTTATTTTCAAAGAGACAATACAATGTAAACTTTTTTTCTTAATAGCAAGCGCGCTTTCTGTCATTTTGACTTTTGCCTCAAAATCAACTAATAGTCTAGGATATCGCGAGTTACGGGAGCCAATCAGAGCTCGCGAAAATAGATATCGGTTGCATGGTAAATAATGACATTTGATATCAACTGATTGAACTTGAACAAGACTCACCTTCCCAGAGATGGTATTAACCCCTCCTCAATCCTCTTCCCATCCTTAATTGCGCGCTGAGCCACCCATTTCCAGGAATGGCGTGGAGCGTCGTAGTTAGCTCTCGTGTTAATAACATGAAGTGTCTCACCCACCGTAAAACTCAACTCATCGGGCGCCACCGCTTTGTAAGCGTGTTTGGTCCTGTCCAGTAGAAAGATAAGTTTTTACAGTAACCAGATTTGTCATAAATGGATTACTGCATCGGTGTATCTACAGAAACAGTTTTATAAATTGATAAATTGTGATCAACCAATTGTCAGAAATAGGATGCCACGTCTGGGTTTCAATAGAATAATAATGTACACTATGGAATGATGCAGACCTTGCTCGGAAATAATTCAAGGGCTACAGTTCGAATACGAGCCAAGTGGCCCATGGAGCCGGAACGTATCTCATAATAATGTAATAATGATAACATTATTGCTTTCGAAATTCTGGCTTTTCAAAGTAATTACAATATATTCAATAAGATATGTAAAAGTGACGTTTTGAGTTTCTATAGCAGCACACTAAAAAATATGACAAGATGTGATTGGTGATTAACTAACCAATAGAAAGGCTGTTAGGATGACGTCATAAAGCATTAACGTAATGATCTTTAATTTGTAAGAATTAATTCAAATTAACATTTAAGTACCTGACATATATCGAATCCCACGGAGCTTCTTTTAGTCGATCTTCGTATCCTGCAACATTGAAACACACCAGAAAAAATCTTATTTGGCATTTTCAACGATGAAAGACTAACGGAAAAGGGAACTTACAGTAAACTTCGGTAAATCACCAAGAAAACATCACTTGTAGCACAGTAACTAGTGCTGACCATAAAATACAGCGCGTAATTTAAACAATTCTAGGTTAAAACGTATCATTGCCGTAAGCATTACAAATAAATGTCTTTTCAAGTGTTACTTCTTCGTCAGAGAGACAGCCAAGCTACTCTACGACCCCCTTCAACATATTTTTTGATTAGCAGAACAGAATCGGTAAAACACACTCATCGGTATCTGGGAACCATTAATCGAAGTTGCCATTGTAATCTGTCATCACTGTTACTGATGACGCGATTGTGTTAGGTTTTCTGTATTCAATAACATCAACAATAACAATAACAATACTTTATTTGTGTCCTCATGGTGTTGCATTATATACAAGTTACTTTATAGTAAAGTAAATATCAATAATACGTAGGTAAGGATCACCTACGTATTATTGATTTTGCTACTTAAACATAAGTTGCTGTGGGTGTTTGATACGATTTTGCTCTTGGTCACAGCACCTGTTATATATCAATGTCAGGCTCTGTCACTGTCAACATAAGTTTATGTAATGCTTTGGAAACTGTTACGCACTCCACCATTGCTTTATATATTTTTTTATCATAACGAAAATCACTGTCACGATCTTGGTCACGGTCGAGACCTCCGTCACTAATCGATAGAGAGCTTAAGCAGCACGCGTTCTTGTTGTCACTGTCACGATCTTGGTCACGGTCAAGACATCCGTCACTAATCAATAGAGAGCTTAAGCACCACGCGTTCTTGTTGTCACTGTCAAGACATCCGTCAC
>JAPEIX020160123.1:0-15814 GCA_026122405.2 Zoanthus sansibaricus
TAGGTGTAAAACAGCGAAATAAGCGCATTTCCAGCTTGTGTGCGCAACTCCACAATCTTAGCAGATTTGGTGAACACTGAGATTTAACAATTTCTAGGAAGTTCTTTCCCACCCAAGCTAACCCAGCTTTCTTTCCTTCCGAGATTGCTAAATGAGTACCACTTTTTTTCTGGATGCTAACTTGCGATGGATTTGTGTCCCATCCAGGGGAAGTAGAAAAAATTCTCATTCCCTTAAAGTGTATATAACCAATGAATAGAACTTGATTTGGTTGAAAGGTTTTTGAAAATGGTTGAAAATGTTGGTTTTATCGAAATAGCTGCTTTTTTTGTTGAGATACAAAGGTTTTTCAGATGTGCAAAATAGATAATTTGTGACGTCATATAAGTGAGTTCAATGAGATAAACAACAAAAATGCAGTTAATTTTTAAAATATTTCCTTAATGAACTTGAAACTTGGCTTCAGTCTAATACTCATGTAAGCACATCTCACTATGCGAATGTTTATGTTGCCATAGTAAGACTGACGTCATATGTCTCCTATTTCCAAAAATTAGATATTTTTTTCTATTGTAAAACATTTCCCTTTCCAAAAAACGCATTTAGGGGCATCAGCTGTGGTGGATCCTTTGCATGATGCTAAAAATGAGGGTTTTATTTTATCTTAAAGTGCCGAAAACAATTTTTTTGCTTCAGAACAATTAAGGGACTGGGACCTAAAGTGTTGTTATGACATGGGACACTGGGGTCGGAGAGGATCTAGCTAGTTTGATTATTAATAATGATTAATTTTTAATAGTTATTGTGGCTAAGACTACGATGCCTTGTTCTACGAGCGCTTGGTTTGGCTGTCACGTTGGTCCCAAGGCCTGAACAAAATAATCCTTCTCCAGAAAAAGTTGCAACACGAGAAGTTGATGGGGAGGTGGAATCGGCAAGTTCATTGAAAGCATTGATCGAGAGTCTTGAGTCATTATTTAAAGAAGCTCGTGAACATTGTTGGACAAGGGGAAAGGTGAATATTGTTCATGGTTCATAATATTAAATGTTTTATTACTATAAAATGTTGTATTGGATATGGTTAACCAGGTCATTTACAGAAGTAATGGTAAAAGTGAAATTATGTAGAATGTCAGGTTATGAAGATTAACTCCAGTATAGATGTAGCATAAACGTGCTAGTAGCTAACTTGAAGCCACTATATTGGACACTATGGTTATAAAGATGAACTCAAGTATAGATAGCATAAACGTGCTAGTAACTAACTTGAAGTCACTACTATATTGGGCACTGTGGCTATAAAGATGAACTCAAGTACAGATAGCACAATCGTGCTAGTAGCTAACTTGAAGCCACTATATTGAGCACTATGGATATAAAGATGAACTCAAGTATAGATAGCACAAACGTGCTAGTAGCTAACTTGAAGCCACTATATTGGGCAGTATGGCTATAAAGATGAACTCAAGTATAGATAGCACAAACATGCTAGTAGCTAGTGCCTTCAAGTCAGCTACTGTAGTAGCACGTTTGTGCTATCTATACTTGTTTAAAACAAACCTTTCTGTAGTTAATATTCTGTACATTCTCGTCAGGTTTGATCTCAGACACTAAATCCCATTCTCTTCCATTCAGTAGGAAAAGTAAGATTTTCATCTCAATGTGCGCATGCGTAATAGCTCCTGTTGGCAAAACAATTGGCAAAACAATTGGCAAAACAATTGTAACAATTTACTGTATTTAAAAATATATAATTCACGTGGAGACAAGAAACTTGGAGAAAACTGAGCTCTAATTGAAATAGGACAGGAAAGACGAAAACCAAAGCGTTGCAGGGAGAAAGGAAATCGCTGCAAGCAGAGGTGAATAAAATAAAAACTCGTGTCAACTGAAGCTTGTGTGAAATTTCATCACGGTCAGCACACAGCGTCCTAAAAGTTTCCTGATTGAGACATTTCCCTAAGAAATTATATGTGCGGCCATTTGATGTTCTTACATGAATCTCAAACTTTTCTGCTTAGCAGCCACAGGACATCCAAACCACATCACGAAATTAGCATTGTGTTCTCCATATTATAAAACATAGCGTTCAAAGGACACCTAACCCACAGCACGAAATCAAGGCTGCTTTCTCCTTTGTGAAACAAAGCGGTTACAGGACACCCAAACCACATCACGAAATTAGCATCGTGTTCTCCATATTATAAAACATAGCGTTCAAAGGACACCTAACTCACAGCACGAAATCAAGACTGCTTTCTCCTTTGTGAAATAGAGGCCACAGGACACCCAAACAAAGCATGAAGGAGTTCAATGTTGAATTCCTAGTTACTGCTGATTTAAATGACTGCAGATTCATTTTATACAGTCTTAGCCTCGTTTTGTTGTTAAATATTCAAAAGCACAAGTGAGACAGTGCGAGACGTTACACCTCCAACAATATGCACCGTTGTAAATAGTATTAAACTACATTGGCATTTAGGAGTATTTAACTCTATATTGAGGCTAAGACTGTACAAATGAAATTATCTCAACAGAACTATAAAAATAGAATTTAGTGTGTCCAAACGTTGGTATGAAGGGGAGGGGTGAGAAGGTCGGAGAAGGTTGAGAGAGGGACTGGGAGAAAGGCTTTTACCTTGCTTTGTTTGCCACACATACGATTTAATTGTGTTTGCAAGCTCTGACCTATAGAATAACAAAACCTTTTTTAGTTAATAACATAGTATTTTTGCTAATTTTGTACATTCTTGACTAATTTCCCCTTTATAAACCTTATTTCTCTTTCTCTACGAGGCATTACCTCATACTTTTCAAATCAACAATATCATCAATGACCAATCCTTGACTAGTTTCCCCTATGTATATCTCATTTCTCTTTCTCTATAAAGCATTATGTCATAATTTTCAT
The DNA here is from genome assembly GCA_026122405.2 of Zoanthus sansibaricus. Classification (NCBI taxonomy): domain Eukaryota; kingdom Metazoa; phylum Cnidaria; class Anthozoa; order Zoantharia; family Zoanthidae; genus Zoanthus; species Zoanthus sansibaricus. Next base: position 2,912 of record JAPEIX020160123.1, read on the forward strand.
ATCAACAGCCCTGAGTAATTTCCCCTTCATAAACCTTATTTCCTTTTCTCTACAAAGTATCATCCCATACTTTTCACACCAACAATAACATCAACGACCAATCCTTGACTTGTTTCCTTCAGAGAACATGTTTCTTGTTCTATACAGGGCTTTATCTCATACTTTTCATATCAACAGCCCTGACTAATTTCCTCTTAACCTCATTTACATTTCTCTACGAGGTATAATTTCATACTTTTAATATCAAAAGTAACATCAATGACCAATCCTTGACTAGTTTCCCCTCAGTATATCTCATTTCTCTTTCTCTACGAGACATTACTTCATACTTTTAATATCAAAAATAACATCAACGACCAATCCTAGACTAGTTTCCCTTTATAAATCTTGTTTCCCTTTCTCTACAAGGCATTATTTCATACTTTCATATCAACAATAACATTAACAACCAATCCTTGACTAGTTTCCTTCTTAGAACTCGATTCTCGTTTTATACAGGGCTTTATCTTATACTTTTCATATCAACAGCCCTAAGAAATTTCCCCTTCATTAACCTTATTTACATTTCTCTACGAGGTATAATTTCATACTTCTAATATCAACAATAACATCAATGAAAAATCCTTGTCTAGTTTCCCCTTTATAAATCTTGTTTCCCTGTCTCTACAAGGCAATATCTCATACCTTTCATATCAACAATAATATCAATGACCAAACCTTGAATGGTTGCCTTTTCATATACCTCGTTTCTCTTTCTCTACGAGACATTACCTCATACTTTTCATATAATAATAATGACTTTAATAATGACTTTATTTAGGTGTCAATTTACTTTAGCCGGCCAAAGGCCTACTAATTGTGGACACCATCTTTACCACTCTAAGGTGGACAGAGACATTTCACATAAATACACAAATGTCTCTGAGAGCATATGGTTTAACGTCCTTATCCAAGAAAACGCGAAAGTCTAACCAAATGCAGGTTCTAGGGCAAAGGCAATACCTTCTTATTTATTTCAAGACCCTAACTCTTTGCTAACCAGAAGGTGGTATAATGCCCAGATGCTGAGTGTCTGGAAATCGAACCTGAGTCTCCCGCACGACAGAATGGCATCTTACCAACTAGGCTAACTGGAAGGCGGTAACATATCATCGGTAACATCAATGACCAATCCTTGACAAGTATTTCCTTGATATATCTCATTTTGCTTTCTCTAGAATATATCATCTCATACTTTTCATATCACCATATTAGCCAGTCATTAACTGGTTTAATTACCTTTTATCTGATTGCTGTGAGTCCTGCATTATTCTCAGGACCATCAGTTCTTGATGCAGTGCAGTGGTGGTTCTGTGTAGATAAGGTGTATTGCCGGACTGCCTTGTGTGCTCATCAACTACACCAGCCGCATATGCTAACAGTTTGCTGGCCATACTGTAGTCCTGGATGATTCAAGATGATTCATAAGTCAATTCATTTAAGCAAGAGTTTGGTTTCAGGATCACTGAAAAAGTACCGGAACTACTTAAATCCAGATAACCTATATGATACAAACAATACATCACAATACAAACAAGAATATAACAATAAAATATTCTAGAATAATCCATAAAGTTGCGAAAATACTGAAAACAAAGTACTGTCAGTGGTTTGTTTCACTATAGAATAATATAATATAAAATTATATTTGCCTCCAGCATAGCTGATTTCTAAGTTGATATTAGTCGATCCAAAGTAAGCAAAAGTATTTTGATACCTTTAGTTTGGAGCAATAAAAAGCCTTCGAGAGCAAAACATGAAGCACATCTTGAAGCATAAGGTCTCTGATTTCATCCAGGTAGCTCTTGTAAAGCATACACATGAAGCGCTGTTGATGAGCACAATTAAGAAATAAAATATATTCTCTGTGCTCTCATAGCTTGGTGAAAACTTAAGCGAATGTTTGGGAGAGGTTGATATCAGATCAGTGAAAACTCGAGATGCTCAAGAGTTCTCACAAACTTTGCCGGGATTTCCACCAAGCCACAGAGGCACGAAGAACTTATTTCATTTCTTTTAGAAAATTATTATTTTCTGACTTAACAAGAGAAAAAGGACATCCAAAGTGCATAAGTATAGTTTTATTTCTTTCATAATACGATAAATTGTTACAACTTTGAGAGACCCACTCATATCACTCCAGTCATTTTCGAGTTTCATAGCGCTATGAAAACAAACTTGTTGACCAATCAAAACCAAAGTACTATCCAAAGTATTCTATAAAATGGTGTCGGCATAATACAAAATGCTATCTTCAGGGTATAAAGTTTAATTTGCTACAATTATCACCTTGGAACCAAAGCAATAGTTTTTGTCCTTCTGAACGTTGCTAAACTGTTTCAACTGTACATAAATTAATACTATTGGGCCACTTTATGCTAATTAGGGTGAAAAAATAATTGTAAGAAAATACAAGTCACATAATTGTCGAACTGGATGTGGGGTGGAAAACCTTGAACATAGATTAAGGGAAAAATGGCTAAGATTGTTTTCTCATGTAAAACGTACGGATGAGAATAGCATGCTTAGCAGAGTGATGGAACTAGAGGTGGAAGATAGAAGGTCAGTAGATAGGCCAAAAAATACCTGGAGCAAGGTAGTGGGAGAAGACATGAGAAAGTTAAAAACATCACTGAAGGTAAGGCAGAAGATAGAAAACAGTGGAGGCAACTCATAATCGTCCACCCCAGGAAATGAAAAAATAAAGATGAGCTGGGTATTGCAACTATAAGTGATTTTAGAAGTTTTAAAAGACATTCCTCAAAAGCTCTCAGACCTTCAGCTTAAATTGTCCCAGAGCAGTGTTCTACTATGGCTGACTAAACTCTGAAGCAAGGTGATGAAGGTGATGATTATAATCACTGTAATAATGATTTGTAACTAAATACATGTATTCGAGGCTGGGAAAGACTCGTACAATGAAAAGACGGAAAAAATTAATATTTTTCTTTCCAACGCACTCATCCGAAAAAATTGGTGTTTTTGCCCTGAGTGGGACTCGAACCCACGTCTCCCTGGTCACTAGTTGGGCATGCTAACCACTACACTATCAAGGACCCCACGCTGAGCTCATGGCAAAAACAATAATTTTTTCGGATGAGTGCATTGGAAAAAAAAATTATTATTTCCGTATTTTCATTGATTTGTACCTACTTGTTGTTTATCTTGATGATTGTGATGACCAAAACGGTGATTCTGATTGGTTTTTGCTGTTGTTGTTGTGTGAAATTATGTAGTTCACAAAAATGGTAACAATGACTTTTTTAGGATTGTTGTTTATCATGATGACAATGGCAACTGAACAATGATGGTAATGATGAATTATACCTATTGATTTTGTTTTACGATGGCGATGAAATGATGGTAAAGATGGTTATTGTTAAGAATCATTAATCAGAAATCCACTTGATACATTTCTATAGCAAATTAATAGGTGCGATATAATTATGTAGTTTTGATCGAATGTCACAGTTGCCTTTTGTATTGTTGATTAGGTGTTAATTGTGACGAAAAGGGAAAGAATATAAATAGTGTATGTTTTTTGGGTTATATCAGTAGTGTTGAGTTGAGAACTTTGAAGTCAAGAAGAACCGAACCGAACTGAAATGTAGAGAAGTGAACTGAACTGAACTGAAATATTGTACATATTGGAAATTGTATAGTTATAAGAAGCATTAAGCAGTTATGAAAGTAATGGTCACCTCTGCATGTTTTTTTCCCGGATCCAATCCATGTAATTGATGAACGACTTGATCCACTTCTTCAGGATCAAACGTTTTAAACAGCTGATGCTGAAGATACCCAGACTTCAACTTCGTATCACGCTCCAGTTCTCCTAAACAAAAAATGGAAACTTTACATAATTATACGGTATTTTTTACAGCGAATCTTTTTACGAGCCTTATGACTGTACTCCTTTCTGCTACTAATATAACAATATAAAATACTTGACTAAAGTAAAATAAGTTGACACTGGCTAATTGCAAATGAGCCAGCCGAGTGAAGGCGCGAGGCTGGCGAGGCGGAAGCATAGAGCCGTACGAGGATAGTATTCAGGCAATACAAATCTTGAGTGCTTGTAAGAGAGGTAGTGTAAGGATTATTTAGCCAATCGGAGGTGCGCTAAGAACTGCATCGAAACTGCAGCCAATGAAAGTGCGCTAAAGATGTATGTAGCGTTAGGCGGCGTGGTTCCTCGGCAAATTGGATTAGTGCATGCATGTGGCGAGTTGTGCTTTCTTTATGTGGAGAGATATTAAGGAAATCAAAACGTTCTTTCCGCGTTCATTTGTGATGTTTAATTGCTCTGATAACCTTCCAACTTTGGGCTTGGTAAATTGGAGACATGCAGCGGAATTGTGTTGATTTCTGTGGAAAGTTCTTTGAGATAGAGAAAACAAAACGTTCTCAGTTTCACGTTCATTTCCCGGGGAAGGGGGGGCGTTACTCCCATATAGGAGCCCTACGGGTATGTGCCGCTCGATAGGGTCGACCTTTTCAACCTAAATTCATAGACAGGGTATGGGTTTTTAGCAGAGAATCATAAACAGGGTGCACTTTAACCCTCTGTAACTGTCATAGACAGGGTAGAATTTTGTCCACGGTGCCAGTGTTCTGGTATCAGAAATAATTTTGCTTTTTAGGGGAGACAGGAACAAGCTGTCAACATCCGCATTCAAGCGCGTTAGTAGTACCCCGCTTGATTGACAAGCCACACAAGCTGTATGGCTATATTTATACTTCATGTCTTAAACAGGGTATTGAAATACCCATTTTTTTGTCAAGAACAGGGTCAGGGTTTGACAATACGGGCGGCACAACCCCACCCATATGAGGTGGGAGTACCTCCCCCGGGGTTCATTTGTGATCTGTATATATAATCTTTATCTCACCTCAATTTATATATATATATATATCAGCGACTTTTTTTATTTCATTTTCACCTGATGAGGGCTGTAGTAGAAAAGTCGAAAGCTTATAATTAAAATTTTTAACCAAAAAACAATTTATATTTTTTTAAATTTTTAACCGTAACTTATGTTGCTGTGATACAAATTTACAAAGTTTCAAAAGTCTTCAAAATTTATTAAGCTTTTGTCTTGCTCGTTGGCACTTAGCGACGCGATAACTACTACTACTCTACTAGTATATTATACACAATATTTCTGTTGGCCATACCAACCTTCTTCAGGTGTATTACCTGGCAATTTCTAGCATTTTGATTGGTTGACGTGCGGTCTGTCAAATGCGTATTCGGTCCACGGGTCGTAGAAGTGCGTATTCGGACCGGTTTCCCGGATGTTGATTTTCAGAAAAGTTTTACAACTTGCAGTGCATAATTGCTTAAAAAGCCATTTTAAGTGACTTCCGAAATTTTCCGAATTCTTCCAAAGATTTCCGAAGAATTTTTAAAACTCCAAAAATGTATTAGAAACAGTTTTTATTTTTTCCGAACCTTTCCGAAAACTGTCGGATATTTCCGATGATTTTCGTACACGTAGGCATGAGATAGATTACCGAAAGTAAAAATTCATATAATAAAAGATTTATTAACTTTGCTTGCTCAGTCTGTATGTAAAAATATCACACCGGTACCTCGGCCTTTTTTGTACGAACCTCGCTGTGCTCGGTCCGTACTGTCAAGATATCGGTCTGATATTTTTCCATACAGACCTCGAGCTCGGTTAATAATCTCTTATGATAACTAAGAACGAGTCAACAAATAAGAACGTCAAAACGCAAATGTAATTAATCTGAGAAACGTGCGACACACTTAACTTGCATTTTATTGGTAGTTTTCAATCAAATGAGTGCAGCTGCAGTTATATGGCTTCCGTTGGCTTCATTGCCTTTATTATTCACTTCTTTGACTTTGCTATATTAAAGTTAAAATAAACGATTCAATGAGAAAATTTAGGTATTGCGTGTACATAACAACGCAAGTGAAATAGAAATTCTAACTTACAAAATGAACGATAGATATGTATTGTTTTGAGAGGATTAATGGCAAAAAGTTATCTTAGGAAAAGTTATTGTCATTTCAGTTTGTATATGGTTCATTCTTTAATCTTTAAGATTTAATTTGCCTTTGTCCAGGGCAGCTGAACATAAATTCGGGATGTCTTATAAGATACTTGGTAATTAGAAGACAAGGAAGGAAAAATGAAAATAAAATGCGATTGGTTATTTTTTAAAACCACAAACACTTTTAAAATCAGTTTAAAATTGAGCTAACTCTCGTAAGTCAACTAATTTTCAATGCTAGAAAATAAATCAAATTAAAAAAACATGTTATCAACATTTACCACAGAAAGAACTGATTGTTTTCTTTTCGTTCGCTTAATTGAAACTTTTAATAAAAAAACGATTTTTAAGTAAAATGATCACAGATAAAATTTGTCGGTTGGCACTGAAAAAAAAATAAACCAAAAACCGAAAGTTCAGTTACTGTGAGTTGCCAGTAACTGTTTAAATATCATTTTTAAAATAAGTATAATCAACGCAAAAGACAAAATTTGGTACAGAATAATATTTTAAGTACAAATTATAATATCGTCGTTCGTGGTATAATAGTTTTGGTTTCGATAGGATAATTATTACGTCAATTAAATTTCTAATCCGCTGTTTGTCAAGTTTGATGTTGTGATACATGTGTACATTTAAAGAAATACATCAATAAACTGGATGTTTTTTCTATCACTTTTAGTTACTGATTTTGCCGGAGAACATGTCTTAGATTTCGCTATTTGCTCAAAAGCCTACTTTTACTCATTTATATGCAAATTGAAAACATTTGTCATCAGATAATTTTTCGACATACAACTGTTTTATCTTAAGAACATTTAGGGATGTTTTATTTAAGTAAGAATTTATATCCCTTACCCGGAAAGAGTGAACTGATAAGAATTATCTTAGCGGTTTACCAAAATTGTAACTACTATCACTGTGGTATAATTTATTAAAAATGTTACGTTATGTACTTTCAAATATAACTCATCATAGAGGCTATATTCACTAATCTAACTGTCGCGAAACTTTCGAATTTACGGAATATTTCCTATTCAACTCAATTTCATAATTGAAGGTTTTGTTACTTTTCAGTTACAAATCCAATAGCCGCGACGAGATGCTATATATCAGTTAATGGTCATTTTAGCAATTAGCGAAGACGTTTTCATTTCAACAACTCAATGGTTTATCCGTTCATAAAGTTAGTCAGATATAAAAGCAAGCTAAGTAAGGTTTCGCTGTAATTGAAGGACATAACTAAATATGCAAAATATTGTTGTACATAGATGAGTGAATTTGTAATGCGCCATATGTACACTTTTCCCGATTTATGAGAACTTGTGAAAGAGAAGTCTAAAAAATATAATACTTTTATACTTTCTCTAAAAATTCTAGGTTGGTATTAAGGTTACAGTACACTTTAAGAAATGTTCTCAGTTTATAACTTATATCTTCTTTGTTTTACGTCGTATAGCCTTCAGCCTATATACTGTTGGGAAAGTTATGAAATTCTCTAAATAATGTATTAATTGCTTTTTTTCGAAATTATTTTTGTAGTGAAGACGACCTGGTTAATTTAGGCCTAAAAGTTTTCCTTTACGGAGTTCCAACTATAACTGACATTTTAATTTCTGGAATATTTTTTTGTTGTTCAAAAATTAGTTTAAGTTAATTCCAAAACGGAGTTTTGATAGCATGCGACATTAAATCTTTAGAGCTGATTCAACAAACTTTTACATTTCGAAGACGTAACAATCTCGTTCCCAGAGTCTACAAGGTTAACGTAGACTGTGGGAACGAGATTGAAGACGTAAATGCTTAGTTCTGAATTGACTTTATAAAAAGAAAACTAAACTGAATTTCCAGATTTCTTGACACCGCTTTGGAGTTCATGATATAAACTATCATTGTGCCAAATTTTGTGGCAATAGGTAAAAAACTGATTGGGTTGTAACTTTTAGATAGCCACACGTACTGTTAAAATAAACGGCCAACTTGTTTGTTTACTTCAGGCAACAGTTTCTCTTGAAATATCTCAAGAAACAAATTAGCATTTGAAAAGATCTTTTTTCTTTGAAAGATATTTTAAAGGACAAGCATTTTCTATCAAAAGAATAAGATTCGATAATTTTTTGCATTTTAAAGTGTACCGTAAGCTAAATAAATTGACCTTTGGAAGTCCAATTTTGCATTCAGAAATGCCAGCAAACCGGGACATCTGTATTTCTAACGCCCAGCTGAGGGCAAAGCATTTTAGTTCAAAAATCTTTAGTTTTTAAAAAGTTCTTAATAGCTTTTATAATTACGCACCGTATTTTAATATTTTAACCCAGATAAATTATGACAGCTAGTTCAATTATTTATTTTTAGCTAAATCTGCATTAAATTGGTGTAAACATTATGCAAACTCGAATATATTAAACAACGGTTCACTTTTCAACTCACAACTGGCGGTGGGTTTTCTTCACTTAAGATCACTTAAAATTTGTATAAACGGCAATTGCAGCTGGTAAAACGGAAAACTTTAGATAAAATAACACACTTCACAAAACTCGCCCTCTAACCGGTTGGATGAGATCTTTGAATGATCGAGTCGATGACAAAAGTTTAAAATATAACTAAATAAGAAAACAAAAACACAGCACATCATTAAATTTATTTTTTTAACCTAAAGGAAACTGATAACCATACTAAAAGAGAGAGAAAAACAAACTTAGCGTTGTATTGCATATTTTTTTTCACGTTTTGTTTCTAAAATGCATGGACACAAAAACCACGTTTGTATCGGGTATTTTTACTCAAAAAACTACCATTTTCTATTTTCACATACTGAAACCATAACTTCTTAAGTAACTTATTTGCTTTACTTAATTTTTCGTCTTGCGTGTTGGTAATTGAGTTTTCATAGGCAACCTGCATTGACTGTTTTGCACTTCTATTCCCATGCATCTGCGTTCAAGGAGCGGTTTTCATTCCATTTAAATAATCGAAAACGCCATGCAATTCTTCTTTCCTGCTAATGTTAACAGCTTCCTAGAAGCAAGTGCGTTCGTCTCAGTTCTAGTTAAGGTTGGAAAGCTTAAGGTAGAAACATCAATTAAAGCTAGAATAAATAAAAAAAATGAAAGAAAAAACTTTTAGTTTCACACTTAAAAACAAACATAACTATTAGCGGATCAGTGTGTAGTCAAAGACCCGGCCATGATGAGTTAACTGTTATACAGGCCTTGAAAACACGCGAAAAGATAAAATTCGACATCACGTAATCGAGAACTAGTGTGATCTACGACGAATTGAAACTGATAATCACAAACATACACAGACGTGCTCATATTTTGTAACTGTAAATACTCAAGAAATACTATGCTAAATCCTTTACGAGCCAAGTGGCCCATGGAGTCGGCGCTTATCTCCGGTTTCTGTAGTGTTACGCGGATGAAAGTTTTTGGAATTCACTGCCGCTTGATGAGACACAAATTTGTCGAAGGTTAAGTATACCAGCAAACGCTGATACTTAAGAAATACTAACGTGTATGAATAGGCCATATATGGCTGTATTAGTTTTTATTGTAAAAATTACAATAAATTGTTGTTTTTATTCCGTTGTCCACTGCATTCAAACTGATTTTCTGGCTTCAACTTACTAAACAGAATGTGCATGTCAACAGGAAGATATAGAAACACAGAAATGATGTCGAATAGGTTCAAATCAAGCAACTTGAATTGTGTACGCCTGGTTTCTATTGTGCAACGGCTGTGGCACGGCAGGCGGATCGAGCGACAAAGAAGCAACTTCGGGTAAGTCTGGCGTCTGCGTACCGCCACAAACCTGTTTGAGAACCAGTTTAAAAGCGCGTCGGTAGTTTGAAATTCTAAACGCGTAAAGAAACGGATTAACAACGCTGCTAACGGCCAGCAAAGATATTGCAATGCTTTTTGCGGCTGCGAGGTCTGTTGACTCCGCGTTGCAGTGCTCTTCTCCGTGACAATGTCCTTTGTTTAAATACTTCGTAACAAGGTACGGAATTAGTGAGACGAACAACACTGCCATTATTATAAGCACTAACTTGACAATTCTTTTTTCGACTTCAATGTTTCGACTGGTCGGGCTTGAGTCATTGGAAGTGGAAGCTCTTCCCTGAGCAAGGACAGAGTTTCTGTTGTAACGCCTGAACTCTAAGTACGTTGCAACATTAGTTAATGTAAGCAATGTTAGCGGTACTGTTGTCTGGAGATGCAGGTCAAAGTGATCCATTAATTCCTCGTCAGTCGAGTGCGAGGCCTCAAAACAACCGACTAAGATCCAAATACAGACATTCAAAATTATAACTCTTTGAAACTTCACCAAACTTCTGTATCTCCAAACAAGTTTAACAGCTAAATATCGATCAAACGACATTCCAACCACTGTAAAAACAGATATTTTTGTTCCAAGATGAGAACCGATGATCGCGACATAGTAAAGTGTGTTAAGCTCAATTTGGGCGATGCGGCAAAACATGCAGATTGAATGAGGTAGTTGAACAACCAACGATCCTAAAAAATCACTTAAAGCGAGAAAAAACACAAAAACGACTGGGCTGCGAGCCTTGAAACATTTAAGTGGATCTAGAAAAAGAGTTAACAATAAAAATCCATTTGATAGAACACCTAAAATGCCAAGCAATAGGCTCAAGATGGCTGCCGGCAAAACAACTTCTGTTTCGTACTTGTGATGATGATCAGTTCGAGTTTCAGAATCGATCATTTTATGAATCCGGGTTCCAAGCCGCAATCAGTTCACACTTTTCAAAATTTTTCAAGCAAAAGTGCTAGTTACGCAAAACACTTAGCTCATTAACATCGCATGCGGTCTTAAAAGATATTAAGACTTTAAGATCCCGGCCTCGAAGTATATTTCTGATATGCACGTAACTTAAAAAAAAAGAGAATCTTTGAATCTTTTCAAATAACAACCAATGTCATTACAGAATCCAAATTGTTTTCTTTGATGTCAAAAAACCCAATAAAATGTTCGGTTCCCAACATAGATATCTTTCACCACTCAAATGCGCAAACTTGTTGTTACCAGGGTATCATGCAGCCACTTACTTCTCATCAGATACAGCATTTCCAGCTGAAATATTAAGAGTCAAACAGTGTCACTGATGTGTCCAAAGTTGACAATGAATTTAATGCAACAGGACTATCAGATCCAGATAAAAACAAACCGCTTTTCTTAATTACTCGGGTTTTTAATTTTATTATATAGAACATTTGCTTTTGCAACGGTTAATACAAAATTCTTATATGTTTTATATTATTTATAAAACAACCTGGATTTCTTGCTGTGTGCAATTAACTTAGATTTTAACAGAAACCATGATTTTTGCATTTATTAAAAATTTCGCAAAGCTGATGTTAACAAATGACGATTAATATTGCCATCTACATTAAGTTCTAAGTTCCGACCTTTATTTGTGTGCATATAACTATTTGATGACTAAATATTAAAAAATCTTTGCTATAAAGTTTGATTAAAACTGTATATAGTGGCAAAAACACAAATCAAGCTTTCTTTTTGTGTAGAGTTTTTTCATATCACTCTAATATCTTATTACATTTTGACAGTCAAGTCAAAGAGTTTTTTTCTTGAACTTGAGCAAAGCATGGCATTCGGAAACAGGAAAGCTTTGCTGATCACTGAAACATGATTAGGTTTGCTGTGATAATGTAACGCAGGTGTTTTCGGCTCTATCCATTTGGGCGAGGTTCATTGTTTACTTGTATCATATTTTCCACCGCTTGGATAATCAACGCTTCCGCCCAAAACAATTTTTGCGCTTCGTTGGCAACGAACGTCAATGAAAAAAACTAGAATGGACCAATCTTTCGTGTTGAGAAGAAACAGCACGAGTCCGTAGCTTCAAAAGCATCCATATGCGTGAGATCTCCAAACACGGTTTTATAATTATAATGTCCATTAATTTTTAACAGGTTTTTATTTCAAGAGCAACACAACAGTGGGATTATTTGCGCACAAATGGTCATAAAATGGAAACTGAAATTGATGTATTAAAAACTGAAAATGTTTTGAACGCTATTTTAAAAGGAGATGGATATAAAAGCTTTTTTAAAAAAAACGTTAAATTTAGCACTTTTTGAATGCAAAACTTTGCAATTAAACAATTATAAAATAAGATTTAAAAGAAATGCAATTATAATAAATTGTTTCAATTTAACCAAATTTTTATCGTTTAAGTCGTTTGGGAAAGGCGCCCACCTTTGAAATAAACTGATCTTGAATTTTCATGACGACTAAAAGCAATGAAGGCGTAGTCCGTTTTCAGTCTTTGCCGTGGATATTTTACGTTTCGTTTTCATGAAGTAAATACTTGTGGTGTTTCGTTCATTTCTTTTTTGAAATTAAAATGGTAATTAACTGAACCGATTGTCCGATTTCAAAATCAAAACTAACGGATACATCCCTTGACATTTTGGGCTAAATAATGAATTCGTCTCTGCAATTATCTAAGAGCGGTTCAGTTCCACTTCAACAAAATTTTCCGCGGATAGGAAGCGAACGAAACGGAAAACCTTCCTTACACTTCCTACTTAATTCTAAAAGTTTTAATTATAAAAACTTACGACAGTATACAACACTTTTAAAAAGTATCAAAGTGTAAAAAAAACAAAAATTGAAAAAACATATACAAAACAATTAACTTGACGTTTTGACAGTTTCACAGCGTCATTCTCAAATTAGGATTATAAAAATTTAACGCGCTATACACGCTTTTTTTTTTTTAATAAGAACCAGTAAATTTTGCTGAGCCTCATTGTTCTTAATTTTTTGGCGATTTCAGCCTCAATTTG
>JAPEIX020161152.1:0-15782 GCA_026122405.2 Zoanthus sansibaricus
AAACTGCTTTTTTCATTTTGAATACAGTGCTATATTCACTTTTAACTACCCCCCTCCCCCCTATGGTTTGTACCAAATAAGAATTCTTTTTTTTAGGTAGACCCCCGCCTTAAGTGCCCGCGAAAATTAGTACCAATAAGGTATGTCTGTTCAGAGTCGTAATTGGTGGGTTAAATTCTCATTCGCATAGAAAAAATCCTCCCGCGTGATTTGTGCGCTTGGGTCGTTTTAGCATCGCTTGCCAGTTTGGAAAAAGTTATTCTTAATTCTTACGTTTTACTGAACTATTTTTGTCCAAAAGGCTTCTAATTACTGACTTTACGACGTGAATAATTAATAAAAATTAATTGGGCCGTGAGTACAATATTCATCTCGACTGGCCATTACCAATATTCATAAAGTTTGATAAGACACTTTTAGTTTCAGCTTTTCATATGTTTTAAAAAAATAACTACGGAAATTATAAAAATTTTAAAATAGAGATTAGATTTAAAAACACTGAATAATAACTTCTAAAAAAGTATTTAGATTACTGTTCATTACCTCCGGTTCATACCAAAAGATTCAACCGGGTTTTAACGTTTTGAATAACTGTGCCTCACGAACTTTCTTCACAGAATTATGTTTCAAGCTAAAACCGTTAAGCCTTTCGTTATAAACAGACCTAATGAACAGCTTTTAAAAGTTGTAATTCAATTTTTTAAAGTCTAATCTAATTATTTTTGAAAAACAAACATATAAAGAGCTGTAACTAAAATTGTCTTATTAAAACTGATGAAAACAGGTAAGAGTTTGATCGTACACACTTCTGCACTCGTTTTAAACCAGCTTATTTCAAGAAGGTTGAGAAAAATTGGCCATGAAAAAGGAGAGGTCAAACAAATTTGATCTAGCACGATAATTTTAAGTAAAGAATATAAAGTAAATAAGTAAAAAAAATACTATTTGTACACACTTTGTTTTAATAAGAATCATAGTCTTGTTCCCGAGCGTCACAATTTATAAAATTTTGACATTCGGACTCTTATATAATTCTTAAATGATTCTTAAATAATAGTTTCAAAATCGATTCTCGATTTGTCAAAGCAGTGAAACTAGAGTGGTCGAGTGATTTAACGCCCCAGCATGATTCTTAAAAAATGCTTAAAATTTCCGAAATGTGAGACTCGTGATTCTTATAAACTAGACTCTTATTAAAAAAACATGAATGTAAATAAAAAATAATTCAAAATCTCCTAACAACATATATCTAGTTCATTGTAACAATTAGATTTCCTCATCAAATATAGCAATGCCCAATAGATTAATCTATTTAATCAATAGATTAAACTAGAGCTGTGTATGCATAGAGATTTGGATTGACTACTTGATCTTTGTGGCTACTCAGAGTTTCATGCTTACAGAGCAATCAGGCAACTGCCAAAATTAAGAAATACAGGTAAAGTAGTAGCATTAAAGATCAAGTAGTCAGTCCAAATGTATGTGTGTATGTATATGTATAAAATGTAAATTACCCATGGAAGAAAAATGGCGGCAAACTGTTTCACAGTCCGTCTTTATTGAAACAACTTTTTGACCATTCAGTCTTAAGAATTGCTGGCAAATTAACTTAACAATAGGTGTTAAAATACAATCAACAAAAAATAATTTCCAAAAATTTAAATTTTGGTTAGTTGGAACCTAGCAAAGGAAATTTTTTTAGTCTAAATTAACGAGGTAGTCTTCTCTTACAAAAATAATTTTGAAAAACCAATTTATACCATTATTTAGAGAATTTTATAACCTTTCCAATGGTGTGTAGGTTGAAGGGTACTATATGTGATGTAAAACAAAGATGATGTAAGTAATATACTGAAAACACTGCTTCTTTTGTTGAGTTTGTTCTTTTTGAAACAATCTCACTAATCAGTGTTCAATCTAGGCCGCATCTTTGCGTCATTGATGTGGCAAAATTCTTTTTGACGCAAAATACACTTATTGTGAGGTCAAACTGATGCAGAAAAATGAGCAGCAAAAGTGAAAACCATATTCTGTTGCAGTATTACTTACCAAATGGTAGGTAATGGATGGCAAAAACACAAACAGATTTCTTGTAGTACATGGGCAACCGATAATGATTTTTTGTCGTCCTTTAATAGTTGAAGTTGTCCTAAGAACGAACTCTACAGTGTTAGGAAAAAGCCATTTAAATGTATTAAAAATAGTTATTTTTGCATTGGAAAGCGATACAAAATATCTCTTAACTTAGTTGACCCAGGCAATTTTGGAAATGACCCAACTTAAATTGACTTATGGGACATTTGACCAGATTGATCTTGAGAATTTTTGTCCTTCTAACAGCTGGCTTAATTGCTTTTGATGGAAAAATTCTTTGTAATTCTGGTGTGTTAAGCCCACAAATCAAAACTTGCAATCAATTTATTGAACAGAATGTCCCTTTACATAAAAAATGCTTTCAGAACTGTCTTGAACTTCCAGAATCAATTCACTCATTTACCATTAACACGTATCTTTCAGGAGATTTTGCGGTGCTGTTATCTGCAGGAATGTCAGTCAAAAAGGCCCTCCTCGCAAACTTTTTATCAGCCTGTTCTTGTTACGTTGGTCTTGCTATTGGTATCCAAATTGGACAAACGAGTGATGTGCGGTTGTGGATATTTGCCATTGCTGGAGGCATGTTTCTGTATGTTGCTCTAGTGGACATGGTAAGTAGACCACTTCCTGTTATTAATTACATATAAAAAGACAAGGCGGTTCTATTTCAGTTTTTGATAAACTACTCACTTACCCTTCCAGCCCTGGGTCTATTTATAAGAGTACGAGATTATGTTGACCATGATACTTTAGAAAACATCTGTAATGCTTTTATCCTGCCATATCTGGATTATGCTTCTTTTGTCTGGGATGGATTAGGTAAATATCTTGTTATTGAACTACAACAGCGTCAAAATCGTGCTGCCAGGATTATTATGAGATGTAATTGGGAAGTACGATCAAGGAAAATTTTGACTGAGATAGGGTAGCTAACATTAGATAAAGGACGCTTTGGTCATAAAAAGAAGAATATTGAAAACATTTATGAATGGCATTAATGAATGGCATTTATGAATAAAGGATCAATAGTAGGGAATACATTCGCACATTTGAGAAAATGGCAGTAAGTTTCTTTGAAATGACCAAAGCAGACTCTTCTGAATCCTGGTTGTTACTTCTTAGTTGATCTCTCTCTTGCCTTTTCGTACTATGTTATACATAGGGCTTCCACACTTCTTCTCCACTTTGACCTGTCCTTCACAAGGACAAGAACCTCGTTGCACGACCTCCAGCTTGCTTCCTCCCTCTCTTTTTGTACTGTTTTCTGCCATGTTGTTTTTGGCCTCCCAACCTTCCTTCTTCTTTCTGGTCTACATGTTAAAGCTGTCACACAGTGGCCTAGTCATGCCATTTGCCTTCTCTTAATCACAATACTTAGCTGTTCGCACCCACAACATTCATTCATCTCCTTGAAAATTATAATTTTTGGGGAAATAGACTCCCATAATGGGGCGGACGTGGTTGGCGTAGTTGGTAAGATCTCTGCTTTCCAACCACAAGGTCCAAGGTTCGATCTCGGCAGTTTGCCGAGATTCGAATATTTGTGTGACCTTCTTTTCCACCTAAGCCAACTCAGCTTTCCGTCCTTCCGGGGTAGGTAAATGAGTACCAGCATCTGCTGGGAGCTAGCCTGCGATGGATTAGTGTCCTGTCCAGGGGGAATCAAAGACTCTCATCTGCTTAACACTACAGAAAGCGGAGATAAGCACTGGCTCCATGGGCCACTAGAAGGATTTAGCTTTTTAGATTCCCATAATCTTCTTCAAGCACTTAACGATATTGAAACGAGTCTAATCTCTCGTTGTCTGCTAAGTTGATTTTCTAAGTTTCACCGCCATATGCCATTACAGGTTTGACTTGTGTGCTGTAGAGTTTGATCTTAGTTTTTGTGCTGTATGTCTTCGAATTCCAGATCCTTAACCTTTGAAACATTGACTTTGCTTTCCCAATCCATTTCTCTATCTCCATTATTGCTCTCCCTGTGTCTCTCACTGTTGCTCCAAAGTACACAAAATTGTTAACCTCCCATAACTTGTGGCCTTTATTGAATTTAATTTTGCTGTCAGGCTTCTTATCCTTAACATTGATTTTGAGAGCTTCTTGTTGATCTTTAGACCAATTCTTCTTGCTGTGCTCGACATCTTTGCTCTTCATTTGGGCTATTGTTGTGTAGATCAGTGCGATATCATCTGGAATGTCAAGGTATTCTAATTGTCTTATCATCTCTATCGTATGCCCGTGTTTTCCCTTTGTTGTGTGCCTTAAAAGCCAATTGATGGCTATTAAAAGGAAGGGGAATCCTTACATTATAAAGCCTTGCTTCACTCCAGCTTTTACCTTGAACCAGTCAGTTGTTTGGCCATTGTCAGAGAAAGCATACTCGTATTTATCTTTGAGTAGTTTGACAATATTGATTATCTTCTCTGGGATTCCATATAATCCAGTGATAAACCAGAGGCTGCCTCTGTTAAGCAAATCAAAATCTTACTCAAAGTCAAAAAAGTTGATGCGTAAAGGGGCTTCCCACTCACATTCTTACTCTATGTCTCCCTTTTTAAGAAGTGGCCAGTGCCCTCCAAAGACTCTTGTATTAAAGGTGGACAACCTGTTCAGGTCATATCCTGCATTGCAGGCTGAACAGCGGGTTAGATAGTTCATAGCTCTTACATAGTCTTAAGTTGGTCTTGGTGCTGTTTTGGAGTGATTTACAAACGTTTTTTTTAATTATTTTAAAGGCATTTCTGGTTATAGCGATTCTTTGTTGCTGTCTGTCGCTGGTGAACTACTTAGTTGCTGGAAGGAGTTACTAGTTGTGTGGAAAGCTGCTGATATGGGATGTCTGATGAGTGTGTAAGAGCGGTGCAAGACCACCAGCAAAGTTCAGATCTTCAAGAACTGACAATAAAAATGTTAAAAAGCATTGCCGACACCAAGTATTCTTTCCGGACACTGGACTTTAAAACTAAATTTGCTATTCCCTTCTCTTTGTGTAAAATTGTCTTAACCTCTTGGTGACCTTGGGATCATATTTTTCTGCTGAGGTTCCCAAGACTATCTCAATGATTTCTATCAAAGGCTTTTTCAAAGTTGATGTATAGTTAGTGGTAAAAGTGCATTGATTGTGGGATGTGGCTATAAAGGGGAACTCAAGTATACGTTGCACAAACGTGCTTGTAACTAACTTGAAGCCACTATCTTGGGTGCTATGGCCACGTTGCTAGGGCGCTTTACCCATTCAAACTAACACAACAAAATACGGAGCCTGAATGCTAGCAACCATGGGCAGCTGGTTTGGCCATTTTATGCCTGAACAGCATGGCGTGGCTAGCAAACAGGCGCACTATTTGTTATTATAGATCTAAAGGATAAAGCCGCTACCGACGTGGTCATATTGCCCAATTTTGTGGTTTAAAGTTTGTTTCCAGCACGTTTGAACTATCTTTATATTTGATGCCATTCTATACATTGCTCAGTGTTACATTGGATGCGTATCTTGCTGATTTATGCATCGTTTTCCTTTTCAAAACCTGCTTCCTCGCTCCTCAAATGCTCATCTATAATTTCCAGTATAACGATCTTTGCCATTATCTACTTTGCAAAGTCCAGAAAAAAGAACTTGTAAGTCTGCCTCTTTCTGTTGTTGGAGGTCGGTGAGTAGTCCTGTTTGTAAAAACATTCTTGTTATGGAAACGGCCAAAATGACATAGATGGACCTACTAAAATGACCTCGTCTTGCAGTTGTGGCTTCATAGCTCAGATCCAGAGAACATGATAATCAGAAAGGATACAGGTTTGAATCCTGTCATTGTCAAGATATTTATATAACCATGACGACGATTAAGCAAATTAACGTTTCATCCTATTGTAAAGAATTTTAATGTATGTTTAGATGGTCCAGTTATATTCCCCCCCTCCCCAAGTATAAAGGTTAAAATAAAGTATTGCCGATGAATGATTTTGTAACAATGCGTTTTGATACCCTCTTGTTACAGCTACCAGATCTGATGCACAGCGAAGCACTGCACACAGACGCTTTGGTAACTTTTATCCTTCAGAACGTTGGTCTATTGTTGGGGTTCGGCCTCATGCTGTTGATTGCTGTGTATGAGGAAGATATCCGTGCCATTAAGTTTTAGTATATCAGGGAGATTAAACATATTCTTTATCAAAGTTGTTCGTGTAAACGGTAGTAATAAAATAATTCTAAAGTACAATAAAAGAATAAAAAAAACCCTGCTCATTTACGTTATAGAGCTTTTTATGTCAGTCGTGATAATCCTGTAGCAATAGAACAAGAGAGAGCAAAATTGTTATGACAGTCATCGATTTTCATAATCAGTCTACTCTACTCCAAAGCAACTCACAAAAAGTCAGAATTCGGTTTTTAAGACCTTTAAACTAGTCGTGCTATAACTTCACCAATTAAGATTGTTAGAGTTTCTTAAAGGAAGAGCACGTTTTTTGTTACTTTAAAGACGAAAAGAAATAAGAGAAAATAATATATTTAAAAACGTTTATTTTTGTGGCTGTTTCGATAGCACATTAAAAGTGTCTTTCTAAAATTTCCGAAATGGAAACATGACAAAGATTTTTAACTTCTAAAACTCGCTGTTTGCTCATGCAAACCGGCAAACTTGTTCCCAAGCGATTTTGAAGGTTTTGATTTGCTCAATTGTCAGTTTCATTATGCGAATGCAATAACAGAAAAAATTTGTAACATATGATCGACATTTCGGTATCTTCTTGACGCCATTATCAAAGATAAAAACTACCAATTATAAGTTTAACCACTGGAGAAATAGTCAGCATGTTAACAAAAGAAACATTTTGAATACTTAACACAAACAGAGTTCCACTTAATCCAATTAACATACGTGATAACAAAAACAAAACTTAGCATAATTATTAGTTTTTTTTAATCCGTTATAATGGCATTAAGAAAATGCCGAGAAGATGCGTAAATATACATTATTGATTTTTCTTTTGGAAAATATTTTGGAAAAGCATTGCAAGAAGGAATTTGATTTTCAAAGAGAGTATGAACCCTGACACGTTTAATTGTTAATCCAACTGAACGCCAAGTATAATTTGTATATTTAGAAAGTGAGAGCTGTTATTATTGACCTTAATGTTAACTACAGTTGTGTTAATCCTTTGAGTATTATAACTTTCATTGTAAAATCTGCTATTGAGTAATAAACAAGATACCGAATCAAACATTTGCCTTTTTCTTACAAGGTTTGCATATTGTGAGATATAGCAGCTTTCCTAATTGACTTACGGATAGATTGCGCGTAGCAGCGAGTTGTGGCTGGGACCTTCTCATTTGCACAAGTTTTGATTTAGAAGAATTGCACTCCCTCTTTCTAAGCTGCCTTGTTTTCTGGGTTGGTGTATAATAAATCGGTTAACGCTCTATTGGCTAAACATACAACGTCGAGCAAAACGCATATGAATGCTATTTAAGTATTTGCTATAAATAGCACTTCCTCAGATCTTTATAGCATGTGTAATAATTGATGAAGCCAAACTTTGGTAAAGTAAGTCTAAACTACCAAATATTTAAACTTATATATAATCAAAATATACAACCTACTTCTAGGCTTACCAAGTAAATAGTCAGTGCAAGTGTCCCATTAGGTTGGCCCTTTATAAATTATTTCCTCGTTTGGGTGTAAGGGTGGCGCAGTAAGTTAGCATTCGCAACTCCCACCGCCATGACCCGGGTTCGATTCCTGCCAGGGGTATATGTGGGTGGTGAGTTAATGGGCGATCTCAACCTGACTTCCAGGCTTTTCCTCCCTCCTCAAAATTGAGTCGGCTAATAACAACTGGCTGTGTAGTGTTCCGAGGATCGTACAGCGCACCCGCACCTTCACATGTTTTCCTAGAGCTGCGTCCTTTCATTTCCGAGACTGCATTTAGACTAGCACACAGTCATCATTATTATTATTACTATTATTTTTTTATTGTATTATTATTTACTTACCGACTATATTCCTCAGTGGGTCGAAATGATCGCTTTTATCCTTGTATACTGGGTTACTTGTGTTTTATGAAGGAAAAATGTTTTTTTTTGACACAGTGGAGAAATGTTAACTGTAAGAGTTTAAATTTACCTGGCGAATTTATTTTTTTTGGTGTTATAAGTTTGCAAAATTGTAGATCTTTACTTGAATAAAAGTACAGGAGGTTCTATATTATTTTATAATAATATATGTCGATTAAAAAAGAGAACTTTTAAAAACTTTTCGCATCTTTTGTTAAGTGCCAACGAGCAAGACAAAAACACGAAAACGATAAAGCTTGTGCAAACTGCTAAGTCTAAGAGTAAGAACTGGCGCTCTCATTTTATTTTTTGAAAAACCTTGTGCTTTTCCATTTCACTTTGCGCAGCTAATAGTGACATTTGGTCATCGACAAGTTTTCTTTTGAGACCGCTAGTTGTCAATTAAAATTTTTCTACCATAAATCCTCTTCAGTTCTGTACATTTTGACTTGTTTTATGAAAACTGTCAGTTTGCACACGGAACGTTTGTGACCTTAGCCCCGGTTCGAAGCATCTTGATTTTAATTTGATGGATGTTGACAGCTCGCTTTAAATTGCATAATGAAAATCTTACAAACTCAGAATTTTTTTGCTTGAATCTTTCTTTAATGGAACTTTTGCTTTATGTACGAGTCAAACTATAAAAGGTATTTCTTACGTAAATTTGGGTTGTAAGAAAGCGAAATACTAAGAAAAAATGAATAAATAAACAATAAAAATGAACTGGATGCATGTGTAGGCTGCAACTTTTGTTTGACGGTAAACTTAGAAAACATGAAGATCATACAGATATTGCAAATTTTTTATAGACTGAGTCGATCTAACGATGTACAAATCGAATTAAAAATTAGAGATATTAGTAGGAAGAATAACATTTAGGGCAATTCAAATTTGACGTCGCGAAAGAGGCGAATATGAATATGAAGACCAAATTACACGACATTTGACAGCTCTCCGATAACAAACACTTACAAAAATAGTTCACCGTAAACTTGTTTATTGCCGTGAAGTAAGCATAATAACTTTCCATCTTTTGTATAATACTTGCGGTGATTTGAAGTCCTAAAACAGCTCTAGAAACACGTCTCGTATTGAATTGACAAGGATATGAAGCAGGTGGACTCGAACAATCGGCGTATGCATTAATTTGTGTATTTTGAGTGTCTGTGCAAAAAGTTAATTGGACGACATCTTCAGGAAAACTTGAAACTCTTCTCGATCTGTACAAAGCTTCGTTCGAAAACTTTGTGCGTAGCCTTATCATCAAAGCTATACGCAAGGACTTCTGGGTAATTTCCCAAACGCGACATGATACAAAGATAGATAGATTGACGAACTCGGCCTACTACAGGTACCCCGAGTAATAAACAACCTACACCTCAAATTCAAGTTCTCTACTGTTAAAATTGACAAACCTGAAACCACATTCAGCGGCGACTGGCTGTTAGTGCTTGGGTCTCAAAGTCGCCACAAAAAACAACCAAAAAGAACTTTTTGTACAATATGAATCTCATGTGCCAAAGAAATAAAAAAACAATTTTATCTATAAAGAACGCAACGCATTAGGACGGATGTTCCAAACAAGCATTCAACAGCTAAAAAATACGATATGTTGGATGAAATCCTTCGTTTAAATGACTATCCTGAAAATAACATCTGGGACAAAACATCCCCAGAAGCACTAAAATGGATACCAATCTTCCGAAATAGAAAGTTCATATTTAAAAAACCCATAAATATCCGAGCGTATCACCATATTTCAAAAAGAGGGAATACCAATTCGAATCGCACATTGATCACACACTTTTAAACAAGTTCTTTCTCCATCTCTTAACACCACAAAACACACCTGCACCATGCAAGAAAAACTGCCTGAATAAAAATTTCAAACTATGTTTGCTAAGAAGTCTTGTCTACAAGATAACGTACGTCCAAGAAATGTCAACAAGTCTACAAAAAATAATCTAAACAAAACCCTCATAGATGTCAAAACTTAGATCGCCAGGGAACAAGCACTAAATGACCTACTTAACTTCAACAAGAAGCATTCTATACAAGAAAAATGAAACCTTCTTTAAACTCCCGTGAAGAATGCAGCGTGATTGCAAAGTTTTTGTTTTAACCTTGACTTTAACATAGCTTTCCTTTATCATTTTTCCATTGGCATGTTTACTACCACCACACTTTTACATACAACCTCCCGAGAGGTATACAGATCATTCACTCCTATCGTTATTTTTGAACTTTGTTTTATATTTCACATATTTTTGTATATTTTATTTTTACTATAAAACATTAGTGGATACATTTTGTCATTTATCGCCGATCATTCATGTTGTTGATCGGCGAAAGCTCGGATGTTTTTTAAAAACTTTTCATTTACATTACTGGGCCTCATTTACATTTTACTGAGAAATTTCACAAATCCGGATTAGCACGGGAAGCCCAATATCATAATCAACAATTAAATCTAAGTAATTACTCATGCCGGTAGGCAACGAGTCATAAGTTTGGCTCCGTGTCTTTTTTATATTACTTTTTTAGGGGGTCGAGCTTTTACAAACGCATGCGCAGTTTGGGTATTGTATTAAGATTGCACCACAGGGCGCGTGGTAACTGAAGTAAACACTGGGGAAAGTTATGTCTGTAATTTTCAATTTTAAAGGAAAGGTTGAATTTAGTCAGTTTTTAGTCAAAGGTTCAATCAAGACCAAATCATAGTTGCTTATCTAGATAGAAAATATTCACACACACTTAAAGAGTAACTTTGAACAACAACTTGTCTGACGGAAACAGTGAGTTTTGAATTTGAAGATCGAGTTGTAGTCGCTAGCTGGAATGAAAATGAGCCTTCAGGAAGTCAACGGTTCAATAGCGAGATGGGTAAAATGCAGATTTTATTTACATACATTGGGTTATTGCTGCGAGCGAGCGAAGTTAGCGAGTAGCAACACTAATCGTGATGGGCTACCAGTGTTCAACTTTGCCGAGTAGGTTTGGGCACGAGTTTAACAGCCAGTTCAGATCTCGATTTGTGGACTGGCTTTCTGGCTTTCTAGCTGGCTATAGATGATTTTGTGAACACGCGGTACATTGGTTAGCGGTAGCCAACATATCATTATGCGTGCGACAAAAAGCGCATAACTAACTGCATTGTTTTGGAAGAAAGTTGATTTCGAGTGAGGAATTTTTGCGACCACTGGCGAATTTATCAGTTTTTGCAACATAAACAAGGTAGATTGAAAAATTATACGATGTTAAATGCTATTTTTGTTGTTGGTGATCGTTGTTCTAGCGAGAATGTGCTTTTATGAGTCTTTCCGAGCTCTGTTACGTGCAAACTCTTGTTCCGTTTCATCATAGTGGATGCCTAACACTGTCAGTCGTTCAGATATTGGAGATAGAAGGAGATGCCATGTATCTAAAAGCATTTGACGATGGTTCATTACCGATGCAGAGAGATCGTCATTCACGTATTTACCCGAACAGTAGTTTTGGATGACAGCTGTTATAATCCAAGCAAGCCAAACCAAAATGCGTTTAAAAAAGTTAGAGAATTTACTTTCAAATTCACCACAAGCATTATCAATTTAAAAGTAATCACTTTATAGAATTTTATGACATATTATTTTGTTTATTTGTACTGAAGTAATTACAGTAAAATGTATACATGAAAACATACCGACTATAATCATTCTGAAAATTAGTTTAAATTTTATCACTTAGAATTTAGATATGTTATTTACATTTGAGCAATAAAAACAAATTTATTTTACGCCACCACGTGGGTTTATCGACTTGTAATTGCTTTAGTAGATTTTAATGAAATTATATTATATTTTGGATTAAATGTACCAATTATGAGGTATAAAAGACCATTTAACAAAGCAAATCGGGGATCACTTCTGGCACAGATGCGCTCATAAAAGGAATAAAAGTAAAGTGACTAAGCAAATAGTGTTAAAACCCTTAAATATAATTGAGAACATATCAGACCTTCTTCATGGCTTCAGCATGTTTACACTGAGTTATCTCTTTATGTACCGACACAAGACAGATTAGGCACAAAACACAGCTGAGTGTTGTTGTCATCGAATGATCAATGTGAACTGCTTA
The DNA here is from genome assembly GCA_026122405.2 of Zoanthus sansibaricus. Classification (NCBI taxonomy): domain Eukaryota; kingdom Metazoa; phylum Cnidaria; class Anthozoa; order Zoantharia; family Zoanthidae; genus Zoanthus; species Zoanthus sansibaricus. The sequence goes on from JAPEIX020161152.1 coordinate 12,260, forward strand.
ATATCCAAAATATACTTAAAATCATTTCTTAAAAATACAACAAATGAACTAAAATGGCGACCTGCAAAACACTGTTGTTACCAGTTAAATGAAGAGTAAAATTAATACAGAGCAAATAAAAGGGTTGTAAACAAACTCCTACAGACGTACTTCCACCTACTAAGAACTGTTTACAGTTGTTTCATGTACTGAGCACTGCTTACCATCCACATCACTGTTTCGTCTTCCTCTAAAGCGCCTCCTGGGACAAACTGGAACCCTGTCGGTTGAGCACATCCTATGGCACCAGAATCCACATTCTGGACAAAATGGAAATAGATGTTAAAAAAGTCTGAAACTATTCTCTCAGATAATACAAAACAGATGCATGTTTTTATAAGCAAAAATGTTGTCAATGTTGTGTGCAGTTCGGGAATGGACGGTAATCACTGCTGAAATAAAGACTGGTGCCATTCAATATAATCCAGAACCTATGTTGACCTAACACTATTACCAATTACAGTAAGAACACTATACTGCTAATTACAGCATATAAAATGTTTTGAAACTTAAACAAAACACAAAATTAGCACTTGTCAATTTAAACTTTGAAAAAATAACTGAATGTGATATTTACTATAAACCTTACAGCACAGGGGCAAAAATGCACAGGCTTCCAACTCATAGCAGAGTACTAATGGTAACTGACAGGCTTTTTATCAGAAGAACACACAGAGGTCTATATTTTCAAGTATCAGGCTTTCAAGCACACCTAAATGAAAAAGTAGTAGAAAAATAGGACCAGAATGTTTAAAAAAGTACGACTCAAGTAAGATTTTGGAGGCAAAAAGTAGGAGAAAAGTAAGACATGAAAGTATATTAAATTTGGCCCTAAGTTGAAAAGTAAGACAACTGAGGGATTAGGAGGGATTAGGAGAGCTATTTTTCGTCGATACACCAGTGCCGATCCTGATCATAACTTTTAATTATACTGTATCACAATAAGTTTACTATTGCTAATAGAAATCAAGAGTGAGCACTGCATTGTCATTGATTAATTCGACTATGACTAAGCAGAAACACTCATTCAAAAGTAATACAGATATTTAATACTGCAGACACTACAAATAAAGGATCAGAGCATCAAATATTTTATCAAAAGAATATCAGTGACAACCGCACTTCATTTTACATACAGTGAAGTGATACAGTGTTCTACCAACGAATTTATTCATAGAACATACCAAACAGTTAAAATGGTGAATGATCTGCACATACATTCAAATACAAATATGAACTTGTTTCCAACTAATTAGGCCCGACCTGATGCACGGGGACTAATGAACCCACCAAAATGGCTATAAGTTTTGTAAGTACGTATGGCTGGAATTCAACTGTCACTTGGCAAGAGAAGCAGAATAGCTATCCATCATTTTCTTGCACTCTCCATCAAGTTCCTGCTTTTCTTTGTTACTGTTCTCCAGATTCTTTTGAGCTAACTCCACCTTCGTGGTTGCTGTCTCCGCTAAGTCTGGAACAACAGTGATCTCTGCATGTTTTTGTCTATTATAGCTTTCTGTAGTCTTCTGTTTGCCTCACTGTACAACCCCTCAGACATCTGCAGCACCTTCTTGCACTTCTTCTGATCTCAACTGACATATTTTTCTCTGTCCTCTAGCTTTCGCTCTTTCCTTTCCACAGACATCACGGCTTCTTGCTGTTCTTTGGCCTCAATTTCCCTCTGGTCTTTCAGTCTCCGCTCTTTGGCTTTCTTCTCTTTCTCTTTTGCCATTTGAGTGTTTTATACACAGCAAGCAGATTGCAGACCTGCATCAAGAATTGAGGGATTGGCATAACACGGGCTATAACTGTCCCGTAACTCTGACTGCATCTTTGGTTGTTCTCAATACATTGATTGATTCATCAGACAACAGAGTACATTCACTGTTGACAGTTTTTTGTTTGTTGACAGGGAATGCTCATGCAGCATTGCTGTGGGCAAGGCACACGGAAGCTTTAACTAGTTTGGGCAGCACTGTGTACTGCACAGTTCCTAAAGAATTCTTTTGTTTGGGTACCCTCTTCCAGTAGTGATCAATGCTTAGATACTTGTCTGAGCCACCCACTTAGTACCAGCTCTCTGCGATCACTTGTGCCTGATAGGGCATCCACTCGTCTGTCCGTAGGCTGATCTTTTCTGACTGATGACCTGTGGCACCTACTTGGCAGTTTGTTTAGTAGTTTGAACCCCATGCTGAGCTTTCTGTAACACTGGATGCAGAGATGCCTGGTCTTTCAGGATCTCTTTTGCGAGAGGATGCTTACTGAACAGACAATTTGTAGCAGTTTGGTAGAACTTCCTCATCTCCATGACTGGGTCTTTTTGCTGCTCAGGCTTCATCTTCCTCAATGCCACTTGAGAGGGCTCACCGACCACAAGAATCTGATCAGTAAGCTGATTGTCTGACTTGCAGACATCTACTGCAAGCAGCGTCTTGTCTAATTTTTTTCTTTTACTTCATCTGCTTTGCAAAAGCGCCACATCAAAGTGTGCATGTGAATGAGTAGCTCCTTTTTTGTAAGAGTCAGAAAGCAGTTGAACGCTGGCTCCTGGCTCTCAAGAAAGCAGAGTTGAACCCTTACAACAGGATCTTTCAGTTTGTAAAAGATCCCTATGGATCTCTAATTGCCTTTCAGGATTTTTTGTCTTGCTTTCCTTTGCAGCCTTTGGTAGTTCTTTAAATAAATACTGATGAACTGCTTCTAGTCTGACTGTGACTCATTTACCTGCTAGTGTCAGTATGAGCCATCTGAACCAGCCAGATGAACAACTGTTCATCATGGACAAGTTAAGAAATCTTCCTTGAAGCATGGGGAGGCTTTCAGGTAGTAGAAAAGATCCAGTACCAAATACTCAGCATCTTCTCTTAACATATTGAGACCCTTGCAAAATGCATTGTGTACAACGTGCAAGTTGCAGGGTATGAATAGGAGCATACCAAGCAGACCATTTCCTTTCATGTATTCAGTGGTGGAGTTCCAGATACTCTTATTGACGTTTGGCCACCTGATCCAAGGCTGATGAGCTGTACCAAGGGTACTTGGTACCCATCTTTCAACAAGGCATCCAGTATTGCTTGTGCAACATCCTTACCAGGAGCATGACCAAACATCGAGGCCTTTAGAAACCTTCCACAGATCTGGCCATTGTCTGGACACCAGAATATGAAAACTTGCAATGAGCAGCTAATTAACCTTGCACAATTTGTTGAGGTTGTTGAATAAAAAAAGTAGGAAAAAATAGGAATTTCAAGAAAAAAATTCGAATAGTTCATAAGCTAAACCCTTTACGAGCCTAGTGGCCCATGTAGCTGGGATTTATCTCCCATTTCTGTTGTGTTAAGTGGATGAGAATCTTCTTCCCCCCTGGACAGGACTCTAATCCATCGCAGATTAGCTCCCAGCAAATGCTGGTACTCATTTACCTACCCCGGTAGGATGGAAAGCTGAGTTGGCTTAGGCGGAAAAGAAGGTCACACAAATA